>CAJNYU010001987.1:0-80278 GCA_905331475.1 Rotaria socialis | reverse complement strand
CTTCTTTAAGCAATATCTTTTTCTGGTGAATTATCTTAGCCTTAGCGGATCGTATAAAATTTCTCAAACGTTTTCTAATTCCTATGAATTCTGATGCAGTTTTTCACGAGGGATCTGAAGATGTCAAGTAAAGAAAGGGCACTTTCATTGCTATTTCGAAAAAAATGCAAGTTTTTTAAAATGCTTTTTAAAAAGTGCACTTTTTGTATTTGACCTCTATCTTCGCGAAAAAAGAGTTTATTTTGGAAAAGTTTATTATTAAAATGATCAACGAAAAATTCTCCACAAATCCTGAAAGTTTCAAAAAATTTGGTCGGTTTCGCCGGATGGATCTGGTGATTTCTGGTGGAATGACTCTTCTACTTTGTCTTTATACTCTAACAGCTGTGTTCAATCTTTGGGTGTCTTGAATGCTGCAGTGAAAAATATACTCTGGATTAAAACATGAATATAGATGAATTATTTGTTTAGAGAAAAACATCATTAATAACAATATCCTTTCTTTCAAGGTACTTCATAAACATTTTAATTATTTTTTTCGAGAATTTTAATCTTACTGTAAATAAAATAAAGTATTTTTGATTGTTTTGTCCAACACAATTATTAACAAAAACACAATGATGATCCATTCGTTTTATGCATCGTTTACACACACTATTTAAATTCAAACGTAAGAATAAACCAAAACAAAAAAATAAATAATCGGATGTTAGTACCTACAGTGATGGGCTCGCGGTGGTTTTATACTCTGACACTTAGCGCATCGATACACAACAGTACCATTTGCATATTTGAAAATGTTTTCTGGTGTTGCATCATTCAATGGAATAGTACCCTAAATAAATAAATAAATAAATAAATAAATATATATTATTAATGCAAGTCTTATTAGTGAATCGAATTATTTAAAATAATGATCATGAAGGTTTAATTTCGGTAGAAAAAAATTGCTTCCAGCAAATACTAACAGAGAAACTAGTGTACCATTACTTGGAACTTTTTTGTATTAAACAATTTCTTTACAAAACGAAGATCTCTCTGAGCTGTATGTGACATTTTTTCATTGAAATAGGTCGATATTACAAAGCAAAAAACGTTTAGAAGTAGATTTTTTCTTTACTATTGCCTGTGGACAAATTAGACTAAAGGCTATCTTATAACTTTTCGTAATATTGAATGAACTAAGTCAAAAACCGTCGTAGAGAGCTTCGAGAAATATCATTTTGTATTTTTCTATAATATTGTCATTCAAAGCACTATTTTAAATTTTCATACTCAAGCAAATATTGAACTAAATCGAAATAATCCCTAAACAAAGTAAACGAGAGAAAAAAAGAACAATTTTCATACTGGATTTGAAAACATTGTTTTATAATGTGACGAAACAGCAAGAAATTCTAATACATGAAATATAACTAAATTAATTAAATTGAATATTGTTGAATGGCTTTTAGGTATTAAGATAACAAATACAACAACTAATTGAGCAAAAATAAATAAAAACCACGTTGTAAAACCACACGATAAACCATATGGATCTCTCACACACCAATCGGATACAGTTGGACAACATTCACAACGGCAGCATGCACATGAACATAAACAATCATCATCGTCATTATTACTATATTGATCATAATACATTGAACGTGGTACAACATCTTTAATAATAACACCTGTTTCGTCTCCTGTTGTTGTTGTTGTTGTTGATGATGATGTTGGCCAATCTGTATTGCTATCACATGTATAACGATGCACTTTAACTGCTGATAAACCAACTTGAAGTTCGTCGCCACTTTGATTATCATGAACATTCGATGGAATGAGTTTTGTTGATGACATGCTAAATATTCGTCCAATGTGTAACGGAATGTCCTACTATTTTATTTATTTCTTTTGACACTTTCTTTTGTCTTTGTCTAATATAATGTCACTAGTGACATCGGATTGGTCGGAACAAGTTAAATGTTAAAATAATCAGAGTTGTTTTTAATTAAACGAAAGAATTTTTATCTGTGGAAGTAAGTTTTAAAAATATGTAGCGGAGGCTTGTTGCTCAGCAACCAACTGAAGCATGGTGGCTTTTACGATGAGTCATTCATGCCATTATGACTCGTAAAGTATTTCTTTTCTTGTTTCCAACTTGTTGAACGTTGTTCCTTTTTTTCTATTCTCTATACTTCATCATTTAACGGAGTTTGATGAAAGAAGAAGAAGAAGGAAGAAAAAAGAATGAGAAGAAAGAGAAAATACTTCAAGTTAATAGCTCGTTTAGTAATCAGTGTTCTAAAAGAGAACATGAAACGAAAAAAATGATATAAATATCTATTAATACAGAGTTGACAGCTACTTGATCTGCAATATTTTTTTCTAATGTGAATCATAATAAAATATTTTATTATTATTTAATCAGACGTTTGAATACAACAAATGCAGCTATCATAGATTTCATATCGAGTTACATCCAAAACTCCCATTCTCTTATCTCTCCCACCATTCGGGGTGTTCTAGCATGAATTCTCTGTTGTGTTTTCATATCTACTATTCCTATTTCTTTTTCTCGACTTGCTGACATTAACAAAGGAATGCAAAGAGAAAAGGCATCAATAAAAAGTAGTGGAATAGAAACCTGTTTTTTCTCTTTATAACTACAACTAACTTTATAGTTAATAGAATTTTCAATGATTATATTCTCTCGAACGTTGCTCTAGTTTTAGATCTATGCACGGATAAGACAAACGGCCATAAGAGTACAATGTTATACGGTGAACATGTTCCCGGAGTGTGAGCGGATAGATGTTTAACTAAAATAAAATTAGCTGCTCTTTTGTTGTTACAGAATTTTAGAAGAGGATGATCATAAAGCATCAACATCTAGAAAATTTGATCGGAACAGAATAAATCAGAAAGTATTTATAGGGTTTTCTAGACGATGATTGATCTCTTCATCGTCTTTGGTTTTTGTTTTTACTTTAGGCAGAATTAACCAAACGTGAAACAGATATACGCACGAAACGTACGCCTCGTCAAACAGACTCATCTACCCCGGATGATGTTGGTGGTAAGTAAAAGACATAGAAAGTCTATTTCATCGTAATTTTTTTTCTTTGAATCCAATTGTATTTTTCAACTATCTTAGGCTTTGTGAATACTTCATTTCATTCTGATGGTGAAGGATCGGTAGCATCGAACGATTTTAATCGTCCAACGTCTATATCAAGTCAACCGTTTTATCCGATTCGTCGAAAACATCAAGATGTATTAACATTATCCGTATTTGAGTCTTAGGTAAACAACATGTTTCTTTTTGTCTACAATAGAAAGATAATTTGAATGGACTTCGCCCATCGACAAGTTCATCTATTCACACGAGAACAGTAAAGGCTGCAAGAGGGCCCGTACAAGTGTTATCTGATGCTACAATTACACATAGTCATGATGATGGTGAAAAAAATGGTATGTTCCACAGGGAAATGCACTCGTCTTTTCTGTGTTGCTTTCTATGTTTTTGGATGTATGCGGCAAAGCAATATGAAAAAAAGAACGTCTCCCAAGCTTTTTTTGCTTCTGTTTGTATCGACAATTTTTTGCTGAAAAGCATCCTTGCATAAAAAGAAACCTCACGATGAGCACCAATGCATTAATAAATGAGTTTATCGCCGCAGCACTTGCGGTACACATCCTGAATGAAGTTTTGCTTCACCTGTATCCTTGCACAATAATAGTAATGATAATGTTATGTCACAAACGAGCCAAGAAACTACATCTAAACCTTCTTTTTAATCATTGCCATTCAGATTCTGATGATGACACGGAAATCACAGTTGTTAGACCGTGGACACCCAAGGCAAATCATTCTAATGAAACAACAGCGGTAACAAATGATCGTTCAAATGAAACAACAGCGGTAACAAATGATCATTCAAATGATAATGATGATGCAAGCGATCCATCATTGTCACTTGTGTTGCGTACATTATTTGAAATGATTACAGAAGATTTAGATAAATTTGTTTATACGCCAGCACCAAATGGTCTTGGTGACGTTCAATGTCGTATTACGCGTGATAAGCGCGGAATGGAAAAAGGCCTTTTTCCAATCTATTATATGCATGTTGAAAGACCTGGTGATGGTAAAAAGGTAACGACATCATTTCAATGAAAGAAAATGTTTCACTTTGAATAACTTTTATCTAGTTTTTTATTCTTGCCGGACGTAAACGTCGACGTAGTACGACATCCAATTATTTGATATCAACTGATCCAACAGATTTATCTCGTGATGGAGAAAAGTTTATTGGAAAATTACGGTAGAACCTCTTTTTTGTTCTAATTTATTGGTAAACAATTAAACAAAACTACATGTTTAGAGCAAATATGTTAGGTACATATTTCACTGTATTTGATCAAGGTTCAAATCCAAAGAAGAATGTGTAAGTTTCTAGAAGTTGAATTGAACGAATAATTTCTTTTGTTTTCTCAGGTCTATCGAACAGCAAAGACGAGAATTGGCTGCTGTTGCTTATGTATAATATTTAAATAAATTTAAAGTTCTGATTTATCTATTTTTCCACGGGTAACATAGGAAACGAATATATTAGGATTTAAAGGTCCACGTCGAATGACAATCATTATCCCTGGCATGAGTAGTGATCATCATCGAGTTGAAGTTCGACCGAAAAATGTAAGAATAAAAAATCTCTAAATAAACCCTTATTTACTATACATGAAAAAAACACAAGGATTCAGAAAGTTTAATTGAACGATGGAAACATAACGATATGAATAATCTACTTGAATTACACAACAAAGCACCGATTTGGAATGAAGGTAGATGAAAAATAAAAAGATCATTTTCTGACAATTAAATAATCATATTCTTTTAAGAAACTCAATCATATGTACTTAATTTTCATGGACGTGTAACTCAAGCGTCAGTCAAAAATTTTCAAGTCGTACATGATGATGATCGTAAGTAAGGCAAGCTCTATGACTATCGTTGGGAAATTAATTATGAAATGCGATATATTTGTGTTACGAAGATTAGTTTTATTCTCGTGTTAACTTCACTCAATCCTAAACAAATCCAATCAACAAATAGTTCACATATGTCATAGTTGACATGAGAATTTCAGTTGAGATTGGAATGTGCGGAAAAATATATTTTTCTTTTTTTTCTGCTCGTGATAATAGAGTATAGAAAAAAGGAAAAGAGAAGAAATATTTCTCAGATAAATTCAATGTCCCCATGTCCCGATAGGTTTAAAAATATACAAAAAGTTCAATTGTATAAAAACTCATTGTAAAAAGATGCGAGGAATAATTATCAATATAAAAATTTCTAAAGTCAGTCTCAACAAAAATTCTGCTAGAAAAAATTACGAAAAAAACTATTCCAAACTCGCCTGTCACATATATATTATAATGAGATATTGTTCATGAAAGTTCTTTGAGCTTATAGAACTCATGTTTGTTACGAGTAACGAAATATTCACGTTTTTGTTTGCATACTTGAACATTGCTGACAACTCGTATTTGACATAAATTATCTTTTTTCTTTTCAAAAGCATATTATAATTTCCTTTGTATTGCTTTAGAAGAATATGTATGCATGCAATTCGGCCGAGTTAGTGATGGTAAGTTTTATTGAAGAGAAACAAAAAACACTAAACGAGCATTGAACTTAATTTTTATGAGTTAATGCATCATCGATAACTCGACGTATATTTTAAACATTAATCAGTTGAGTGTTTTCTTTCGTTTAAACGTTTGACGCCTGATAAATGTTTCCTCATTTGGAAAAATATTTTTTCTTGAAACTTCCATTTTTACAACAAGGATTCTAGTAATATTGAAAAAAAGCTTTTCAAAGTGCTCACTTGTAAATATGAAAGGAAGGAAATAAAAATAGACCTTTTTTCTTTGTTTTTACTTCATCATAACCGTCGGTCTATAACACAACATCAGCTCTTTAGTCAGGACGTTTTTTTTTGACGGAGAAAAATCAACGAAGCAATATGTTAATTAGAAAATGAAGCATTTGAGTATTTTTAGATATGTTTTTGCGCTGGCTGACGTTGTGTTTATTATGAATAATACCGACAATCCTTCCTGACGTCAAAAACAGATTGAATATACATGAAAACTTGACTTTAATAAAGGGAAAAGAGAGAGACAAATAGTCCAAATGCGAAGAACTTATTGTTCACGACTGTAGATGGCGAAAGCGGAGATTACTCAGCTGTAAGTAAGCCAAACTGAATTAAACCCAACGAAAGCAGTACTTCAATCGAGACCTTTTTTTATGAACTCTTGAATAAGGTTTCGAGAATGACATGAATAGACAGTGAAAACTTAGAAAACGATTTAATTACATTCGCATCTTCATTCTCACTAAGAAATACGTTTCTACGACGGCTTCTCAATGCTATGGATGCTATATGCCATTTCCGAAGGATCTTATTTTTCCCGATGAAATAGTAATGATGAACGTTGTTTTTCTAGTTTATATCTTCCAATCTTGAAATCCTATCACGCAAGTTTGTATAATGTGAAATAATTATAGTGAGATCTATGATTATCCACTAGATTTGGCTAGCAGCTGTAAGAAATAGGATTTTCTAACACCAAGATGCACTCTTCCTCGTTTTTGAGAAAAAATGAAATGGCATCCTGTTTTATTGAAATTAAGACTCTTTAATTGATTCATTATGATACATATTGTGTGTTTGCTTCATGACTGATCTATTCGGAGCTGTCAACATGGTGAAAAAAGGAAAAATTTCAACAACAAATCATCATTAATACTCAGGATTTGACAGTTTACAATCATTATAATTACGAGGACTATCATATAAGGCATATAGGAATGTCGAAAAGAATTTTTCAAATCTAATGATTAACTATGATGATGAAGAGAATAATAGAGAAATTAGGTTGATTAGATAAAGTTCAAAAAGGAAGGGCATCCGTTACAGGTGGCCTCATTTTTCGTTATATACGCTTTCAATTCATTAACTTATCTTCACGATGACATCAATCATTATGGTGAATCATATGTAGAGATGGCAACTGATCTACTGTGCATTAAAATAGTTATTTTTTTAGGAAATCCTTCTCTAACTCTCCTTCACAGAATAGAAGTTGTTAAAATCGTATTTTTCAAAATTAGTGAGTTCTGGAGATCGATTTTTCATACTGTTAGATAACCTGCGATTTATTGTACAAATGTAAGTTGAAGAATTTAGTTTGGATGCGTTTCAAATTTCCCTACTACAAATTTATCATTGTTGTCTTTCTTTTTCATTCCCCGAGAAATTTCAACAGCCGCTGATCAATTATAGAGACAGCTTTTCAGTATTACAATCGTGCTCTATGCGTATAAACTAGTAATTTTATGGAATGACCAAGAAAAATAGCTGGAAAAACAACGTAGACAATTACATATTAAATAAACACTTAAAATAAACTATTTTGAATTCTAATCATTTCAAATTCCGTTAAAATGTCCGAGTATTTCCCGTGTCCTTGTCGACTGCAAATTTATCTGTCACTTATGTTGTTTTCTGTTGATTAACTTATCAAATTTCAAACTACTCTATATAACTTTAGATGTGTTCACATGTGATTTTAAATATCCACTATGTGCTGTTCAAGCATTTGGCATCGCATTATCATCGTTCGATGGAAAATTAGCTTGCGAATGATGTTGCATTTTATTTTTTCTAAGTTTTATATTGTACGCATTGTTTCGTCTTCTTGTTTTCTTTGTTTCATGTTTTGCTTAAAAATCAAGTATCCAACTGCCTTGTTTTTGTTTATCATTTTATGTATATTATAACGATATATACGCTTGGAAATCATCAAAGTAAAGTCAATTTTCATTTCATATGTAAAAATGATAACGAATAAATCATACGATGTATGAATACTAATATTATTATTTTTTCCTTTCGATGGTCTATTCACCATGATTAAAGATGTAGATGAATTCTTTTTTCTTCTGTTCTGTTGGTTGTGCCCTTTGTCATCGTACGATTATTTCCTTCTTACCGAAGCAACATAGAAATGAACAGAAAATAGTTGATCCACGCCAAATTCTTGTTTTTCTGTAGCTTTCCATTACTTTTTTCTTCTCCAATAGATCTAGATTCGAAAAGCAACGGAGAAAAATGTGATGCGCAGAAAAGAAAAAACAGCTAGTTGCATATAATATTTTTCTTCTGAACTGAGCGAACGATGGGAGATGCTTGTGCAAAGCTGCTATTAATTATTTTAAGCTTCTTTATACCGCCTTTAGCCGTATGGATAGCTAGAAATAAAGTTTGTAGCTGCACTGTATGCATTAATCTTCTACTTACATTACTGGGCTGGGTAAACATTTCTAATTAGAAAACAATGACAACCATATATATTTTTCCTCGTTTGCGTGTGTTTAAGGTTCCAGGTGTCATTCATGCTTGGTGTGTCATCTGCTGCTGTGACAACCTCGATAGTTAGCCTCAAAAAATATTTAGAATGTTTGCATATTGTCATAACGTTGTTCAAACATATGTATACATATATATTCAATGAAGCTATTTTATCCATACTTTTAATAAATATTAGAAAGTTGCAATGTAAATATGTTTTTGATTTAATTTTGTTTAAGAAAAAGTTATTCTCTATCAACGTGCCATTATTGATAAGGAGAGGCATGAAGATGTTTTGACTAGGAATAGTTTTTTTTTGTGATAACATTGACAAGGCGTCAGAGAAGATATTTTGTTTCCAGAGATTTACCCGTTAAGTTATAAATAACAGGTTTAGCGTAAGGCGCAGCTATCTGAATTCAATTAAAAATGTTTTACATACAGCTTTATCTGATTGATAAAATATATTTCTAAATAAAATAAGATATCTCTGAGCTCTCGGCAAAAGTATGTTTAGCAGATACAATACTCATTCTATAAAAAAAAAACCTCAAAACTAAGTCGTATAAATTTCCATAAAAATAACAGAAATTACCCTTCAGAGTCTATCGCGTAATAATTATCATTCACTAAAGATAATTAATGGAAACCTTGCGGACGAATGATTTTGCTGAGAAATGTTACTCTTGGTTGGATGAGCTGGTTTGACACTCATCAATTTTCACCTAAAACGCGCTAATGAAAATTAGGCAGGTATTTCTCTTTTTAGAAGATCGGCTTAGCTTGTCAAAACTTTTATTTGACTAAGAGAAAAGTTTATATCAGCTGCTTTTACGAAAATTGCTTCTAGACTTGATGTTTGATTCTGTTTGAATCGTTCAATAATATCTGTATATGAAAGTAAGAGAAAACTTTCTATGCTATTGTCTTTTAATCGAACTGCATAATACTATATGTTGCGCTCCTGAGATAATTTGCTGAATATAAACGATTTGGTAATACTATTACGACTTTTGACAATGTTGCTAAAACCAGGATGTGATATTTACGAATCACAGTCTACTAAACAAAAACTGACTTCAAGACAATGATGTAAGTATTTGATTTAGTGTCATATTGCTACGCAAAGAATCAGTAATCAATGTATGGTACTTTTTCAGGCTAAGAAATTCGTATATTTTCTATTGGAGGATAGACCAAATGACAACACCGGAAAATCAACATAAAAATCTTTTGAATGCGCTAATGGTTTTTCGATGATTAATATCTCGCGAACGACTTGCATCAAAATTCGTCCCTTTATGCGAATACCACGAATGGAGCAGAATGTTGAGGTTGTGGAGTTTGATCGCCTCGACTAACCCACACCCTTAGTTTTTTAAGAGTTTGCCAAACGCATTGTATTGGATATTGATTCGCTCTCAACGGTATAATTTTTGTTCGCCGTCGGTTATCTATCCGTTGGCAATCAGTTCAATGACAACACTAGGTACAAGTAGCCAATAAACATACATATATCTATGTTCTGTGTATCACATAAGTAAAATTATAGATCAAAATTAACATGAATCGATCAGATATTGGATTTCTTGATCTGTCCAATGCGATATTATTTATCATTTTAAAGAAACTTGATACTATAGATGGTATCTATTCATTATTGGATGTTGTTGATGATCAACGACTTGATATGATAGTACAAGGGAAAGCGTTCACTAGCAATCTCAATTTTTTGAATTGCTGATTCAATGTTTGATCGATTCTGTATTAATATATTACCAAAAATATAGCTGAACTCAAGCTCGTCAATTTCAATGATACAATTGTTTTACATTATTTTAGAGAAAAAACACTCCCGTACTGATTTTACTCTGGTATACAAAGGCAATATCCAAAAGATATGCACGACAATAGTTTGAAATTC
Organism: Rotaria socialis; assembly: GCA_905331475.1. NCBI lineage: Eukaryota > Metazoa > Rotifera > Eurotatoria > Philodinida > Philodinidae > Rotaria > Rotaria socialis. Next base: position 69,943 of record CAJNYU010001987.1, on the reverse strand, counting down.
TTCGAAAATTTGGAGCATTTTTCTATGAGTAGATTATCTTCAATTTTAATATTTCGTGATTCGAGTATTTGTGTTGACAATTGTTGGTTTGTTCTCAAAATACTTAATTTCGAAAAGTTCCAATGTTTCTAGCAAGTTTTGACTTGCACTTCTATATCATTATCGAACGTGTGTAAATTTCAGTAATTTTCTTTTCTTCAAGGTAAAAACAAATTTGCTTTACTCTTTGTCATACGAAGAAAATAAAAATTTTATTGCTACCTCTTAAACAGCAAGGTGAAAGAGAAGAAAGAATAAAACAGAAACATGCTCTTACCGCACATGTATGCATATTCTAGAATGTCAGTTTTCTGTTTATTTGCTTGCCAACATATATTATATTTATTGCTCATATTTCTAGATCATAGTATCTTATACGAAGTTGAAAAACCTTACGAGCTACTACTACTATTTATTTATTTTAACTTTCAATGCGATCTATCGACAAATTAATAATTGGTTCTTTTACTGTGTTTTTCATATTCGCCATTTCAATCGATTACATTAATTCTGTTGCTACCGTAAACGAAGAAATTATCAATGAAAATACATCAAAATGGATTTGGCCACCACAGTTTGTTCTCAAACTATTTTATTGGTGGTGTGAAAACGTTGATCCAATTTTACTTCATAATGATTATTTAGTAAAATATTTAACTTTCCTATCACCATTTATGTTTGCGCCATTTTATTTAATTGCAACATATGCTATTTATAATGAAAAACAATGGATTCGTATGCCAATGATTATATTTTCATTGATATTATTTTTTGATTTGAATTATTTCTTTTATCAAGCTGTGTTTGGTACAGAAAAAGCGAAAAATTTACTATTTTTTATATTAGGATATGGTTATTATCAAATATTTCCATTAATTTTAATATATCGATTTTGGCCTAAAAATGTTTTTAAAAATAAATCTGATCGAAGAAAAAAGAATTAAAATAATGCTCTTATTTTTCAATTCTAGACTTTTTTCGTTATTCAACTTCTAAAACTTGTAAAATAGATATCCTTTTTTCTATAGCCGAACTCTTCTAAGTTGATTATGCTTCCAAATCAAATGTCAAAAAGCTAATGATGAATACGTATATTGAATAAATTGAAAAAAGTTATATTTAACCTTTTCACTCCGAAATGTCGTCTTGTAGATGACATGCAGAGCGCGAAAAAAATATTTTGCATGTTTTTGTTTTCTTAAACGACGAATTATACTGTCGTATGTTTGAAGGAAACTAATGATTTGTGCCGTCTATCAATAATGAATCTAGATTTCGAATACGGACGATTCTAATATGCTTCCAGAATGATTATGTTACTCACAATATTTTAGACAAGAAAATTAACAAAACATCAAAGATCTTAGCAGGGCATATTTCTTTGACCTGATCTGTCTTTCTTTAAACATATTTCATGAGTTGTGATTGTGCCCTGCTGTCCGCTTAGGGCAGAGCTATTAAATTGATAAAAATTATGCTAGTATCTGCAAATTTAGAATACATATTTTATGATACTATCATTTAGATTGAATGCTACTATCTGTTAAACTTTTTATAATAACACATGATTTACTTGAAACCAGTGCCACTTATTAACAACGTAGATAATCGAAGCAAATCATCATTCATATTTGACATTTTTATAAAGAATTAAGCAACTTTTCTGCAATAAATTCGATTGCAGTGACTATTATTATACAATCCGTGCCAAAATAGTTAACAGCGAAACAAAATACTATTTACTTTCAGCACAAAAAGCTGATACACTTAAGTTGAGAAGCAACTGCATTGTTGGTGAAATAATCTTTTAAAACTTTTCTCGCTGTTTCCATTTTTGGATTATCGCTTTTGATAAACATTGAATCCAGCTCATTTTGAATTCGTTCGAATTCAGTCAAAATATCTCTGCATTTATTGATTGTTAAGCATAACTCCAGAGCAGCTCGTCCTGTTGTCGATGCATCTATATCATAAATCTGTGATCTGGAAGATGTTCGCCGATCGCCATTGGGGCTTGATAATAATAACTGGTTACTCGCATATGCAATGACGTTTACGTTTCAAATGCTTTCCTTCAGCATAGCAACCACGAATTAACCATGTAATAGATGCTAGAATGCCAGCAACTGTTTTAATAATAACATTTGGTATAGCAACACCTATACCAGTCGCACCATCTAATATGCGATGTCATCGAAAGCTTGCTCGAGGTTTTCTTATTAACCCAGTGATACCATCTTCAAGTCCATGCCCCACGAAATTTCCAGCGGCTTTAGCACCCGATTAAATGCCATTGAGTTTGGGTCGTGCATGTCCATCACAATCCGAATGTGGATCATATAATTGTGGTAAACACTCGAGAGCATCAGTTGCAGCACCGTACAATGATAAACAGCCAATTGATGCATGTCCCAGACTTTTCCCAACACCTTTAGCAATACATTCTGCACTGTCACGCGCACCAGCAATTAAATTACTTGAACTTGTTGCACGGCGTAAACGTCTCGGCGTATCGATAAATAAAGAATTGTAAGCTTTTTGTCCATGTCTTATCATACCATAAATAGAAAAATGAGGACGATCATCTTTTTCCAGTCTATTCCAACTGTACGTCGAATGTACACTCAATTCTGATTCTTTTATCACTTCAGCGCTAGCAAGAACTTGTGCAACAGGACGCGATAGTTTCAAATTATAATCTTTCAACCATAATAGTGATTTACTCATTTGTCTTACCTGAAAAGATAGATGAATCAATCAAGAATTTTCTCTTCTATTTATACTCAAAAACAAAAGATAAAATGAAAGAATTAAAAGAAAACTCTTATAGAGAGAAATAACTAGCAAATATATAAGTAGACCGACATCCTCAAACATCGCGATTGGTGCAACAACTATAGGACACTTGATATTTTTGAATATGCTTTAGTTTCATTTCCGAAAATTTATTTGGAATTTTATAATACTGGTTATTTTCTATTTTTCTACTGTATAATGAATAACAATTACTACGTATATGCCATATCTTTTTTTTTTCTAAACATAAATTCATTGTCCATCTTAGATAACTTTTGTTTCAACGAAAAAGAAAGTTTGACAAACGAGACAACTATCGAAGTGTGCGAAGAAAATCTAGATTTAATTTGTAAAATATCAAAACATCGACAATTTTGATATATAGATTTGAATCCATATTATATAACCTAATATTTTAGGTTTAGAATCAAATTTTTTGCATCATTAAAATTATCTTTGTTGAGATATTTTTCACTCAATAGACACCAATAATTTGTAAAAGGAATGAGAAGTCGAAAAGTTACGACTCAATTTTCATGTATAATATATTGACGATGACTTTTTACTTTTATCAAAAGAGCAATAAGAAGAAGAAATGAACATTTATGTTTAGAGGCACATACGCGCACACAGATCCTTACATTTGACAAGTCATTCATCAATGGATCCACAAGTACGCACTATTCACCATCCATAGAAATAGAAAAGTATTAATTTCAATTTATTGTTAGCAAAAAGAAAATATATGATAGAGTCATGTGAAGATTTCTTGTTGTAAATCATTTGTCTTTCAAAAATCAATATAATGAGAAAATGTCCTTTTTTTACCAATGAACCTAGGTCTATCTGTGTTTGATATAGTAAACGATAATTATAGCACACTGAGACAAAACAGCATTAAATGTGATTATTTTTCCAAACGAATCATTTGAGATTATGACCGAAAATATAAACATTTAGAAGAAAATAGTTTTTTATTCGAAATATTTTTAATAACTGATTATAATTCCTTGTACATTTTTTCAACATATTAAACTGTAATGAATTATCTGAACAGAAAGTCTTGAAAAACATAAAAATTAAATTAAAAAAATCTTATCGACGCTGAGCACAAAAACAAACGGCTACATTTAAGTAGCTGAGCCACTACGTTGTCGTTGAAATAATCTTTTTATTTTGTTTTCTTTTTTCCGTGGTGATGATTTATTACTGTTGATGGACATTGATTCCCGTTCATTTTTAATTCGTTCAAATTCAGTCAAAATTTCTGTGCATTTATCGATTGTTAAACCGGATTCAAATGAAGCTCGTCCTTCTGGTGAAGTATCCGTCTGGTAACTCTGTGGCCCAGAAGCTGTTCGTCTATGTCCGTAAGGACGAGATACTGGTGATTGATTACCCGAATCAGGATTACTTTTATTCTTGAAATGTTTTGCTTCGGCATAAACACCTCGACTTAACCATGTTATTGACGCTAATGTACCAGCAACAGGTTTAATAACAACACTTGGTATAGAAACAGCTGCACCAGCTGCACCACCAATGATTCCATGACGTTGAAAGCCTGTTCGAGGTTTTTTTATTAATCCAGCTATACCATCTTTAAATCCATGCCACACAGAATTTCCAGCGGCTTTAGCCCCTGATTGAATACCGTCTATGTGTGGTTGTTTATGTTTATCACATTCCGAATATGGATCATATAATTGTGGCAAACGTTCGAGAACATCAGTTACATCACCATACAATGATAAACAACCAATTGATGCATGTCCCAGACTTTTCCCAACACCTTTAGCAATACATTCTGCACTGTCACGTGCACCAGCAATTAAATTACTTGAACTTGTTGCACGGCGTAAACGTCTCGGCGTATCGATAAATAAAGAATTGTAAGCTTTTTGTCCATGTCTTATCATACCATAAATAGGAAAATGAGGACGATCATTTTTTTCTAGTCTACTCCAACTGTACGTCGAATGTACACTCAATTCTGATTCTTTTATCACTTCAGCACTAACAAGAACTTGTGCAACAGGACGGGATAGTTTCAAATTATAATCTTTCAGCCAATAGCATGCCCCAAATGTAGATTCAATATCACTTTGCATTTTTTCTAATGGTAAATTAGAATGAAATGCATGAACCGCAGCATCACATCCATTTTCATGTTCAAATGCAGCTTGTAATCTTTCGGCAGCTTCACGTGTACTTGTTTGATGAACCATCCGAAATGCTTCACACAGCTCATGAACTTTTAGACGCTTGCCAGGGATAGGTGTTGGACCAGCACCAATTTTCGCAATCATTGCTCCCCAAAAAAACTGATCACCAAAAAATGGAACAACAATGGTTGGCTTACCAGCACGAAGACCAGCAGCGGTTGTGCCAGCACCACCATGATGACATACAGCCGATACTAAAACAATATCAATTGATTATTGATTATCAAAAACAAAAGTAAAACTTATACCATACCATATTGAAATAACCAATCATGTGGACAACTATCAATTTTCAAAACATTATCAGGTAGTATATCATCATCTTTAGCTAAGCCCAATAGTACGGCTCGATATCCTGTTGTAGCTAAAGCTTCTAATACAACGTTGAGAATACGACGTGAATCGTGACCTGTAATTGAACCAAAACCAATATAGATAGGTGGATCACCAGCTTGAAGAAATTGAAGAAGTCGCTCAGGTGGTTGATAATTTGTTGCAAGATCAAGAAAGAAAAATCCAGAAACACTAATATGTTGAAGCCAATCAGCTGGCTTCGGGACAAGAGATGGTGACCAACAATAAGTATAGGGAACTTTTTCAATGGTCAATCCTTGAAAGCCTTCTTTCGTACGCAAAGATGACAGTTGAAGAGTATTCTCACGAAATTCATTTATAATATCACGCATACCAGACCATGTCTAAATAGATGTAAAAGAAAGGTTTCGAATTTGAGTCTGAACTTATTCAAATAATATAGAATGATTTCGTAATAAAAATGTGATGAGTGCACCCTGATTCGTCACAGATAAATTCACATTTTTCATTCGTATCATACGAGAACCCTCACCGAATGAATACACCATTTCAGATGAGTTTTGCTATTTTTAATAGAAGCGTCCAATTTTCAGGCACACTGCTAAATATTCTATAATTCGAAATATCTTACCAAATTCTTCTATTTTAGAAATCTTCGGAAAAGACACCTGAAATCTGTTGAATAATGTTTAACTTTCAATTCCCCTTAATTAATTGTTATGAATGAAACTGCAAACGTTTGAATTATTCATCAGTGATTTTATTTACCGTTAGTTATAAAACATTGACTTACTTCAATAAATAATCATTTTACATAGCTAACTCATCTCGAATATTCCAACTCCTTGAATTCATAATCAATTACTTTCTAGGTATATTTATTTTCATCCCTATTAAGCCATACAACTGCTGATTGAAATAGAATGATTTTAATACAAACACCTACCAACATATCCACGACACCATATGATAATCGGTTAATAAGATCGGTTGGTCCTAAATCGTAATTAACCTTACAAAAAGGATGTGGAAAAGCACTTGTTGGTGACCAAGGCATCGTAAACATCATATGAAGTGGTATCTGTAATTTCTGTGCGCAATGAATATGACCATATGATGGTGGATTAGCAATAATTGCTTCAGCTACAAATGATATACCTGTTTCGTCATCTTCGTCAATACATGCTTTCCAAGTAGATTTAAGAATATCAGCAATAATTCGACGACTTTTACCTACATCGCCAGATACAATACTACTAACGGATGGAACAATGCCGGCATTTTTTACCATAAATGACATAAGATCAGCTGGATCACCAGCTAATGGATAAAATTCAATTCCATTTTCTCGAACGAACTTTCGAAACACTTCATGTGTAGCAAGACGAACTCGATGGCCATACGAACGTAATGTTTTTGCTAAAGCAATAAAAGGTTGAACATCTCCACGTGTTCCAACAATCAGTATAAGTATAGCAAGACGTGGTATATGACCTGCGATGACTGTTTCTTGGGACTGATCAATATCTAGCCTAGATATATTGACCCATTCATCTTCAACTGATGAATATTGTTCTTCGTCCATTTTTTGTGTTGAATCAATCACAACATCAATAAGTCCATCGGTATCACTAAAACATGCTGTATAGTCCAGTTTTTTACGTTTTGGCTTTAATGTGTTTTCATCAATATGATCATAATTCAATTGACCGATAGAAGCCTTGGGCATAAATATATAAGCATTTAATGAAAGCGAGTAACCGTCTGATGAACAAATAGCAATAACGTTATCCACGTTTCTATGTAAATATGATGTAATTTCTATTGGTTGCTTTGAAAGTGTACCGGTAAAAACTAACTCTTCATTTAACCATAAAATAATTCCTGGTATTCTATTGTCATTGTCAACTGAAGGAAAATTTAAATAAATTTGTTGTGAAATATTTGATTTGTATCTCCAGTGAAATTTTTTACGATACCAATATGCTGATGTATCGTTTATAGTTTCACAATGTGGTAGTTCAATCGTTTTCCAATGATTATCATCGTAATTTACTAAAGCATAATCATTTTTCGGTGTTTGGCTAATTAAATGTAAGCATTTCCATTCCCGATTTAAATCTACGACGTCATTGAATTCCACAGCATCGTTTCTATTGGCAATAGACATAGTATCTACGTGAGAGAGAAAAAAATGTATACTTAAATGGCAGACTGAGAAAAGAATGCGTAGTTATTATACACAGAACCGAAAAGAAAATGTCAGATGGCTTTTCTTTCCGTATTACAATGAATAAATAGTTCTTTTTCTCCTCTCTCGATAAATGCGGATTTTTCACCCATGTAGACTACTACTTATTTGACACAGAATGTTCGATAGAAGTTCACATTAAAATGTTTGAGTATTGGCGTAGGAATGATGAATCAGTCGTTTATCTTTTACGTTCTTTTTTCTTTTATTTGATAAGGACCCTGACAAAGAATTAAGACTTGTTTCAATGAAAATAAAGATCAAACTTTACTTTTTATCGCTTTTTTTTCTTCTATGTAAAATACAAAACGGACTCGAACTGCTTTAAAAGAAAGCAACACCACTAACATATGGTGGCGATCACTACTCTCAGATGTTTTTATTTGTTAACAAGAAGTATGCTGATTCATGAATAAAGAATGTGTCACATCAATATTTTTACACTTACAACTCATTCCTGAGGATATTTTCTTCGAGAATAAATGAGTCACATTATTTGATTCTACGAGCACTTATCTATTCACGGGTATGGTCGATGTTGTTTTTATATTACGACTACTAAATCAAAACAGAACCGATGACAACTCTAAGCCAGCTTTGAAAAGAAAAGAATGGCTGTGGCAAGGGTGCGAAAATTTGAAATATTGCATATATATTTTTTTTTTGTTCGTTCTTTTCGTATACAAGAGATTATTTTTCGGCTCCTAAAGTGTGTATTTAAATTACTCAATAAGAATAAATCAACCGGAAGCAGACCAGAATTTTGATCGAGTGAATTAAAAAGACAGTAAATTGTCGACTAATCGAGAAAACAACACATATTGGAAGAAAAATGTTAACTACCGTAGCGGAAGCAGACCTAGAGAAATTACAGCTTCGAGTAGAGAGTTTAATGTGATTGCAAATGTTTTCTTTTTATTTAGCTATTTTCATAAAATTATTGATCTTCAATATTGATTTCAGCTTATTTTCTGAATAATATTTAGCATCAATCTATGAAAAATAATTGATTGCATTCTTCATAATAAAATAATAAAAACAATTTTGGTATTTCGAATCTCAGAATAAATTTTTAAATATTAATTTTATACTTCATTAAATAGCATCCAAAATTCAAGATAACCCTTTTAAAGAGATCTTTCACAGAAAAATAATCGTTCATATTTTGATAAGTTCGAAATGACGAGAAATCTATTGGACAAGATCCTCCACATAAAAATTTTGAAACTGAAATAAGCACGTTAAAATACATATTGAATAGCCGATAAAATATTTAATTGATTAAGTGCTTTACCCAAGGGGGAAAAAGCTGATTTAAATCACAGTAAAACTCAACTTACAATCAATATAAATTAACTGTATTGGAATGAGTTTGCGTGAGTTTCGGTGCCTTTGAATGATTTTCAGTAATAATTTATGATTTGGAATAGTTTTTAGTTAGTTTAGCAAATTTTTCGTTTTCTCAAACTCATTTTAAATCAGCTAAACTCAGAAAAATCATGAAACTCATAAATCGCTTTTTCCCCCTTGGCTTTACCTTTTATGCTAAAGTAAATAAATAGAATCACTAAACTTTCTATAGCGGCTTGGTTGAATGTTGAAATTATTGACGAGCGTATCCAGAGAATATTTATGGTCGCATTTGTTGGCTAGAGAGCGTTTCAGCGTTCGAATGCGTTTATTAACTTATCTGAACGTTTTTCTCTTCTCCATAAACTGGTTTACAGTAGGTATGCATACTGAAAAGCGATGTATAATTTAAAATGGTTCGAAAATGGAAAATGATCGAAAAATATCAAAGTAATTGAAAATATAATGAATTATTTACTCGTTTTACTACGTTTTCATGATAAACTAGTAGCATTTTCGTGTTTTATAAAAAGATAAAAATTGTGGATAAAGTAAAATATTGTTGAATTTTCAAGTTCTACTATTCAAAACTAATAAGCATCATAAAAAATGAAAATCTGCGTTGTTTAGTCGATTATTCCCGATAGTATTCTAAATTTTTCTTCGTTATCTGTAAGGTGACATCTTTTACAGGTCATGAATCACTATGGAATGCAACCATAAACAGTCTGTAGTCCCTTTATTTTTGTAACAGCCTCAGTTCTCTTACTGCCTTTATTCGTGTCCTCTGGCCATTGTGTGCTTGATTTGTTTCTATTGTTTACTAGAACTTAGTACATTACAAAATTAATTATCTTAATGTGCATGAGAAACACGATAGACACTACATCTTATCAAGTACTCCTAAGTAACATCTGGGTCATATAATAAATGGTATTCACTAACATAAAAGATCAAGTTTTTCTACATTAATAAGCAAACCAATAGAATGAAACTACGAAAGACATTGCAGGTATTTAGCAAATTCAGATAGACATCCTTTTAATATCTAGTGGATTCTTCATAGAGAATTTCAATAGTGGCTGACAATTAAAATGATACTTTCGTTATTTTTATTTGATAAGATAAAATATAGTATATTACAACGTGTTATTTGCATTACCTTCTACAATTACATGAGTAATTCCTACCCGATGTTGACGTATCAAACACTGTTTCATATATCATCAATTTCATGAATAGCCAGCGGTATTGTGTCAATAAAATATAATACTGATATAGATATAAATTGAATGATCGACTTGCGGTGTTACCGCCATCTTATATTTTGATTTCTTTGCCTTTGCAGCAAATAACACCAATAATTAACACTAAACTGAAAACAAATATTCATACAGACGAGAAGATCTTGTGAAATAAATAATCAATCCATGCTAATATGCTATTTTTTTTTGTATGCTATATGGTACACCACAAAACAATTCATCGTATGCAAAATATTCATCATTATAACAAGATGATTTCTAAAAATTTATAATCATATAAAAGATAAATGCATATACAATAATAGCAATCAAAGAGAAATAGTGACAGAAAAAACGTTTATATCCTGTATTGAATAGTTGATGACTATGAAAGACTAGTATATGACGTTCAATAGATGTCCACAACATTAAAAATGTTGATAAATTCTGCAGAAACGAATCAAGAAAATTCCAAATGAGACATAGACGTCTTTAACCTTCTTCTATAAAACAAAACGAAAAAATGAGCTGTTATTGATAAGTCAGTAGCTATAAAAATAAAATTTGTAACCAGCAAAATTAATATAACATGATTATTGTAACGATAAATGCGGAGAGCGTCTAGATTCCACGTGGGAGTGTAATGCTCTCGTTCGAGTGTGGTCTGTGCATGGTATTTGACCTTATGGTGCCATTTCTTCTCATCACATGTATTGCCTTTATCTTTCTGTCCTTGATATTTGTCCTTATCTCTCATTTTCCTTCGTTCTCTCAAATGGTTGAGTACTTAAACGGGTGCTTTATATGTAATCGATGCGAATTTATGATTTGAAGAGTGAAATAAAGTGTAATACCATCAGCACAGGTATCTCTTCTATCAGAAATTGTTACAATTATGAAAACATTGCCGCAGTGTTCTATTCATTATTAAATGATAAATAATAAACAAATACAAAATGCTCGATAATGTTAGAAAACCAATAAAGAGTCCTCGTTTAAGATTATTGGATGGACCTGTGTAATCTTGAGATGACATGTTACAATCATTTTGCATTTCTGATGTCATCAAATTGCCCAACAAAGTTCTCCTCACAAACTATTCCGAGTCTGTTTTAATTTGAAATACTTTTTTTTTGTAATATATCATGGCATAGAAAACAAATCTTCTCTACACGCCAAAAGTCCTTTTAAAAAACCTATTGTCTTCTAAACACAAACCGGAAACTTGTAAAAAAATATAACAAAAGAATTTCTTTTTTCCTATAGAATATTCAGGCAAATTACTGTTTAAGATTGCAATAACAAGTGTACTAAAACCTCCATGACATTTTCTTTTTAATAATTGCTCCATATCGGTATGCTACGTAGGCTAGTTTTTACCCGTAAATCATTTGTAAATAAACCTCCTTGCACGATCTGATTTTAGAATTGAAAGAAATATTTTTTTAATTTTAGGAATCCATTTTGTTGTACAGAATTGGGTTATTTCGTAGTTAGTACCAATTCTATTGCTGACTTTGTACATGCCCTAGTCAATTCTCCCTAGAAAAATCCCCAGGGAGTCCGTAGGGATTTCGTTCTTTTTCGGGGACTCCCCGGGGAGTATTCTGGCCAAAATCGATGAAATATCTAATTACTAATAAATTCTTCTAATTTTTTTAAAATTTAAAAAAAATTCATCAATTCTCCCCAGAGAAATCCCCGGGGACTCACGACAGGGACTCCCCGGGGAATCGTCGGGGGAGAGTGGATTAGAGTGTTCATTACTTTATGTAAATAGACTAACAAAGCTAGATTTTTCGCAAACGTGATCAGACTTATCTTTAATTAGTAGCTTCTGACCACACGGTTCACTCAAATCTTTAAAAACGAAATATTCATTAAAATAGAATATGCCACGGATGTTTTAGTGCTCTTACTAAAGCTCTATTGAACAATAGCAATGGTAAAATTGCATGTTTTGTTCTAGTAATTTCCGATATTTGGTAAAATTGAATTAGTTTTATTAATATTCAAAAGACAACTAAAAGTGCAAGCACTCTTTAGATAAACAGCGACGCATCTCGTTGCATCATTGTTTACCCAGGACGAACAATTCGATAGCTGAATCTAACCGGATTCGATCGAATTTCGATTGGTTTCTGCAGGATTCTAAGCAAATCCGGGTTGCGGACCTACTGACGAATTCCTCGTATTGGAATCCGAGCGATTCTTGCAAGAATCAGTTGTGCCAATAATGCATGGCATTCCTTTATTGTTCACATATTTGGTGTACATTTTTTTAATTACCCTTCGGGACTGTCGTGCAGACAGGACTTTTACTTTCTCATCAGTGTTATAAAATGTGTTATTCTCAACGGATGTCGTACAACCTACTACTATCATTAATGTATCTGATCTTCTTCTAAATATTATCTGGATATCATTGCGCAATGTGGTTACGTTTATGAACGTAATTAATGTGAGGCGGAAATGTCTATCATATGTTTCTGTTCTTTCTTCTCTCTCTCTCTCTTGTGTGCACGTATATAAGGCGTTTGCATTGTGTTGAAATACAGAACTGGAACAGAACTAGAACATTGGAGAATGGAATAGTGTAACTAACATCTTATACACCGAGGATAGCAGTAGCGCTACGCTTCCAGTTTCTCTTTGTGATCACAAATAAAAAATAAAAGCTGTAGCAGTAACGAATATAAACTATCCATTTATCATCAAAAAAAATTCGTTACATCAGTCAAAACCCGATGGGTTTCTTCAGGAACCTCGTTGGAATCCAACTTCGGAAATTCCTATCAAATTCGGTTGTTAGATTTGGTCGGATGTTCACCGGATTCCAACACTAGGGATCCGTTAATAGGTCCTCAACCCAGAATCCCATGGGACTTTGTCGGTTCGTCGGATTTTATAAGATCCGATCGGAATCGGTATCGGATTCATTCACCTGGGTATGAAGAAAATATTCCTTGAAAAAAGATAATTTAAAGTTTGTGAAGCAAAAAGTCGCAGGATTGTCTTAACAACCATTGAACATCAGGAGAAACGCAGTTTATGATTTCTCTTAAAGAATGTAGTTTCAACATCGAAATTTTCAATGAAAATTAAACATTCGATTATGAAACAAAAGAAAAAAGTATGAATACTGTCTCACTTCTTTTTACTGTTATCAGTTTTCAGTGAAATTTTAATGAAAAGCTGTTAGCGCAAACCCTGTGGGATTAAAATGTGAAACACGATAAAGCTCTTTTTCTGAAATCAGTCTACCACGATTTGTGATGGCGTGTAGAGCTTCTCTGTCGTGGTCTGTACTATAGTGCACGGAGGCACTAGAGACCACCACAGCCTGGTACAGAGAAATTAATTAAGTAAATTGTCAGTCCCCGGCTGTGTGGGGGGGGGGGCAAATTTCTACCCTATATGCTTCAACACTCCTTTCAGATCGCGTTTCACAAAAACATGTTAGATTCTAGTATCATTCCATCCAGATGTACTACTGTTTTCTTTCGGTTTCTTTTCCCTTCATATCGAAGAAAACTTCGTATTGAACAAGACTTCAAATTTCTACAAGTTTGTGTATTTCACAGTTTTTTCGATTCAGAAAGAAAATTCTCCTCAAATTCTAGACCCTTATTATCATGCTTTATTTAAAAAAAACTATCCAGCAGCATTTCGTACAAGCGTAGTTTTATATGAATAAGTTCAGCAAATCTCCTGAACCAAACACAGAGAGAAAACTATTTTATGTGGAATACATTTTTATTCAATTTTATAATGATTAATACTTTATGGATAGGTCGTTCCAGTTAGGTCTTGTTCATTTGTTAGCAGAGCTGGAACCGGTAAAAAATCCATAAACCGGTCCTGTCCGGCCGGTTAAAAAACTTTACCGGTCCGGTCCAGCCGGACATAAATTACTCTCGAATCGGTGAAATTCCGGTAAATCGGACAACAACTGATGGATTTAATTCCTTGAAAATTGTTTCAGATAACCAAAATACGGTAAAAACTGATAGAGTGAGTTCCAGCAATGATATCAATTAGTTAATGGTTAAATAGGCCTATTCGAATCTTATGACTCAGCTCCTCACATTATGAATGCTGATAGCTGAATACTTTAAATTTTCTGATCAAGCTTCTAAGGAAAAACATTTGAAAATATACTTTAGAGAATTTACATTCTTGATGAAATATGATTAAAGCTATCAACAAATCTGTAGGAAAGAAACATATGATGCGTTCGGAGAATATCCCCGAAAGCTCGATTAAGTGCTACGGAACCAAACCTAGCAGATATAACAGATATAGAGATATACAGCGTATAGGGGGTCTAGGATAGTGGCGTAACCACAGGGTGAGCTGGGGTGTGGGTGTGGGTGTGGTTGTAAATGTGAGTGTCTAGTCTTATCCTAATGCATACCCACCCACACCCACACCCACAATTGGCTGGAAAGAAAAAAGAACAATTTTGTTCTGTTGATCTATGTTGTGTACATTTCATGGGAACAAATGATCATCGTCTGTTCTGTCTAATCGATGATAACATTTTCAACATGACAATTGAGTTCATTATGAACGAACGGAAAGAAATAATCTGCTAGAAAAAATGTTGTGACTAATTTTATGTAGAAAGAAAATTACAGTCATCGTATCTCTCTCTCTCTCTCTCTCTTCTTTCAGTTGGCATTGTTACTTTTCTTTGGATTATTTTATCAAAACATCTTATAACGTACTATGAAGAGGCAGGCAAACAATTACACAGATTCTTCGAATAAACGAATCGGTACTCTTGAAAGTCTTTGGTCGAAAGAAAAAAAAGCAGATGAACCGTCGAATTCAACTTGTACAACTGTAGACGCATGCATTGGTATCATTACGGAATCACTGACTATCTCGGATTCATCTTCAGATAAGCAAGATCGAATTGCTGCCAATTATAATGCTTCATCTTGCGATATCAGTATCTCTGTTGATCATCCACCAGTACGACCAGTTTTATCCACGTATCCTGTTAACAACGAAAGTCGTTCATTTCAATTTCAATGGTATTGCAATCGTCCATGGCTTGAATATTCCATTAAGAATGACACTGCTTATTGCTATTATTGCCGGCATTTCGGTATATCAATTCAAACAAAACGACTTCAAAGCGATGCTTTTACGACTGGTTTCAACTGGTCTCGGGGCTTAGCCCACCCCAGCCTTAAAACCTGGTTACGCCGCTAGTCTAGGAGGTCTACGGAGTACAGGAGTATTGGGGATATAGAAGATTAATAAACAACGAGCAAAATTCAACAAATAAATATTGATATCAGTAATATCTGTGAAAGGAAATTTTACTTTCGTTGAGTTATAATTAAATAAAATTAAGAGATGAAAGGGAAAAAAATATCTCCTATAACTCCTGTACCCCCTAGACCTCCTATGCACTGTATATCTCTATATCTGTTATATTGGTCTGGGTTTGGTTCCCGAGCACTTAATCGAGTTTCCGGGGATATTTTCGGAACGCATCTAATCAAAAGAAAAGATAGACGCTTCAAATTTTATTATCAAATCATCTTTTTACAACTATGTATGATAAAAAAAAAGAACACTGCCAATAAAATAGAGTGCATCAATCAACCAAACTGATTTGCTGTCGTACTTTCGTTGATTTCTCTTTACTGTGAAAGAAAATGAGATCTATTGATTGTGTCTATGACGACAATCAAATATTCCTTCTGAACTACACAAAACTTTGCATCATCAATAGTTTCGTAAGACTTTCTATATATATATTGATAGCACAATTTCATTGTATCTAGATCTACTTCATAGAAAAATTCATGAAACATTTTTTAAACAAAAATAGATCTAAATGAAGATAGTTATTTTAAAATTTCAACCGGTGATTTTCCGGTATTTACCGGTTCGGTTCCAGTGCTGCTTGTTAGGGATAAGAACAGAATTTCTCTAACATAGTTCCAATCGTAATTAGCATCATTATATTTCATCGTGCATATACAAATTTTTTAAGAATTTACATATATCCCATGTAAAACAAAATCGTAAAGCATCTGATTATAATTGATTTTTATGCGATTATGAATCTATTTTAATGGCACTGTTATAATCTAATTTTAATCTGATTTTAATCAGATTTTTCAACCTTAAAAGGCAGATTATTTTTGATTTTGGTTGTATTTTAATCAATTTTAATTGATTACCTACAAAACTATTATAATCGATTAAAATAGTGCCATTATAATAGATTTTTAATCTGATTATTAATCCAATTTTTTTACATGGGATAGAGAAGAAAAATTCAACAGCATGCAGTCATGTCGGAACGCATAGTTCTAGTAGGAGATGAGAGTATTCGTTTATCCTAAGATAGCTGTCGTTGTCGAGTCGTGTTTGTGTAATCGATTGAAAGAACAACCAATAGACAAACAGCTGAATATTCGACTTTTTTTCCATAGTGCTCGAGGTTACATGATTTAAAACGATTATTCGTCCATTTTATATTGCTGCTAATGATTATTTATAAGCTCTTAGTGAATAAGTCTATTTTGCATTAAACGAATCAACTAGCATTGAAAATTGAACTAATAGCATATTTATATTGTTTGTTGTTTGTTGAGTTAATTTAATTCTCATATACTTTATAGCAAACTTTATATTAAATTGCTTTATTCTATTTTCTCTTTAGCAGATCTATTATTGAGGCAGTTTACTATCGTTTCAATAAATAGAACACTGACGAAATACGACCGTTGAATAATATAAAGTATGCTTTTGAATATCGACGGTTTTAAAGATAAAAAAACATAAGTTTATGCTGGCTGTTTGCTAAGAAAAATAAAAAGAATCACTTGATGCTCAAGCAAATATAAGATAAAGATTAGACGATGACATATGATCCTTATCGGTTCCGTGACGACTCTATACATTTAGATAAAGATATTTCTTAGCAAGATAGTATCATAATTAAATTACAAACACTACAAAATCGATGTATGACACTTGATAGGAGACTTACAGAAACAGGTACAAGATTAGGTGAAGTATCTTCATGAATCGCTCATTATTTATTAACTTTTCTATTATTTGAATAATCATCAAGAGTATTTTATATTGGTACTATGCTAAAAATAGGCCTATAAAAGCACACATTTGGTATGCATAACGGAAATCTATTGAGTTATTTATGTTCCTAAATTAACCCCTTGAAATTTATAATTTATCCTTTTTTTCATTAGATATTGAAGTGAGTGGGCCATTCATGATTTCGAAAATCTTATAAACTTATCCGTAGGGTATTATACAAATAATCTTTAATCTTGTCCTGATTTTCTTATTGTAAGACAAAGTCTCAGTGTTGGCGTATTTATATTTTTGCAATTTGCATTACTTCATTGTTTTTTTGTTATTGAGTCCGAAAAGATTTTCTTTCATATAATAGCAGCCAAAAACCCTTATTTACAATTACTTTCATAGTCACGAGCTCGGTGAAGTTGTCATACATTTCCTATTCGAAATGACACAACAGACAGGCCATATTGACTTTATAACTAGATTTGTACCGATTGGCAAGTTGCTCGATCGAGGCCTTGATCTGTTTTCGAAATAGAAAATAGCAGTTGCTGTTATCTGTAATATTCTATATGCAGAACTGACAGACGCTTATTGCATAGCTTGACAGTGTGGTGTTGACAACAGAAACAAAAGAACTGATGTCCGTGCCAATATCCAACTGTGATTACTGTAAGGCTGAATAGCTCAACAATTATAACACTGAGTGACTGATGATTTTTGGCACTTACCAGAACTCGAAATGTTTTCGTTTAGGATAAGTTTTAAAATGCTTGAAAACCGAGTGTTCGATCCAACTTACTAACTTTTTTTAAATAAAAATTTGTCTAACATGAATATCTATATCATAGATTTCTTTTTCTGACGATGAAGAGTTTTCAAGTATTTCTGCCGTGTACAGAGCTAAAACGAGATGGCATCCGGAGTTTTCCTATTCTTTTTTTGATTCATGAAACCATAGATTACAAACTATGCCTGCTAATGATAGTACATCCACATGCATTTAGTAATGGCGTTGCTATCAGATAAACTATGAATAACAATCGACACAGATTCCAGTCAAATAGTATGCATCGTAGTTGCATATAATCAAATATACGATTTCCATAGTTGTACTTGGAAAGAGTTCGTCAAAAAGAGTAAGCATCATTTTCTATATTGCTTTTAGCGTAATGAAAAGCACGAGCTTTACGAGAAAAGCAAACGATAGTTGAAGACTTTATCGAATTTGTTACACGTAATTCTATCGTCTGATTGGTTTTCCTTTTTATTAATAAATGCATAGCATTAATCGAACTGTCTTCGGAGTAAAAATGAAATGTTCCACTGGGTAGATTGATCTTAATTATAGACTAGTAGGATCATTAGTAGTTTTGACATGATGTCATACGTCAATTTGGACTACATATACTTGTAGATTGCATGAAATGGGTGACTTGTTCGGTTCTACCATCATCATATAGTTCAATTAAATGTAATGAAAATAACTGACGTAGTTTTTTATGTTATCGAATATCAGAAAGTAAAATTTTTGATTTGATTGCACACTTGAGAATCAATATTGTTCAGGATGCTTTATTGTAATATTAACAAGTAAAAAAAGTCATTTAGGTTTTTAATTAAAACTTTTGTATGGTTTGAGAGATAATCTAGAAAATCAGAACATGTTTCTTTCTATTAATAGATTATATTTGTTCAATTTTATTACTCATTGACGTAGGAGTCTTACAGTACATACGCAGTCGAATAGTTGCTTATTTTCTTATCGAATGACGCAATCTAATCTAGAGCATTTTCAAATCTTTTTTTATCTAAATAGTGAAGTAGCTCACTTTATTTTTTTTATCGATACTCAATCGGTTTTACCAATTTCTATTTATTCTAGTATTTTATTTATCTATATTCAATAAAAATAGTAATTCCTAGAAATAAGGAACAGAAAGATACAAATGAGATATAATTAAATTCATGAAAGAGACGGTCTCGGCTGACAAAAAAATATGCGCGTACACGATTTACTGTCCATTGATTGAATAACTTTTTTTGCCTAATTAGTGTTTTTCTTGTTCGAGGATTTACTGTCCATTAATTGGTTCGAAGAAGATAAATTAATAAATGAGTAATGGTCTTGATAGTCAATCCCTTTTCTGAACAAAAATTACATAAATGTTGAAAAACAAAAAAGTCACCAATGAGCAAACTATTGAATAAATTTTCAATTTAAAATGGCGGATGCTCATCAAATTGAAGAGTAAGATAGCCATTAATACGACAAAAAATTATAAAAAAAAATATATAAATTCAAAGAACGTAATTTTCTTATCATACTCTTGCTAAAAATGTCTGCTATATTTACTGAATCTACCCATGGTAAACGACAATTCTGCTCCCTCGATTATCGATATTCCATCATTCTTAAAAGCTGCTGGACTTAGATATTTTCAGCGTCCACCAAAAAGTTGAACGTCCATTCATCTTTTTTGGTTTATTTATTAATCAATTTCTTATTCTCTTTGTTATTTCCTCATATATTTGCTAGGATTCTTTTTTTTCTAAATATACAGAGTTGATTGTGATAAATATTTTTCTGTTCATTTCTATTCTTCGAGGCAATCAACGGACAGTAAATCCTCAGCAGCAAAATTTATACTTTCTGTAGAAAAAGAACAATTTTCTAAGAAAAACAATCAATGGACAGTAAATCCTGTAAACCAAAAATATGATCCTTGCATTGATCAACAAAGCTAATTAAGTCGTTTTATTCATTAGTTTGAATACAACAGTCAAAAAACACCGTGTTAATAAAAAGTTGATCGAGTTCATTGTGTGAATAAACAAAATAAAAATTCGACTAAGTGAGTGCCAGAAATAAGATTTAGAGTTGATTTCATTTGAATAGCTGACATGAATTCAATCGGATATGATCAAAATATAATTTTTTAAGAAAACAACAGAGAAATGCATTCTTTCTGATTGCGAGCAATTTTTTTTATAAATGATTCTTAGATAGATATCCAGTTATGGAGAATATTTTCTTGACTGTCACAAGTAAATGTAAAGCAAAATTTCGTGAAATTATTTTATTACTCATTTTCAAACAGTTGGAGCGTGCTTCAAAAATTAGATTTTTTTTCTTCAATGCTCATCCGCTATGAAATAAAGTATATTTTGCCTAAACCGTTTTTTATAATCATCAGATAAAACAGAAGTCTGAGAAGTTATCAGTCTCTTGATCAAAGATTAATTTCATGGAAAGTTTATTATATCTACACGCAGCGCTTATCAGGATTCCAGCGAAAAAAATATTTGCAAAGGACGTCCCCCTCGGGATTCATCCGGACACTGCGATGTAGATTCTACACGCAGAAATGTCTAATTTTCATAAAATGATTTACTTGGAAAAAAGTGTTTCGTTATAAATTAGTTATAGCGATAGAAAACAGCCGTGAACGATATGTAAACTACGTCATATTATCGATTCAAAAAGAAGGTCTTTAGCAACATAAGTTTCTATCCTCGACTATTCTTTTGAACTTTCTATTAACAGATAAAAGGCTTTACAAGCGAGCAAGCATACTTTACGATCCGTTTTATGTTGCGTTAATTCGACTCATCTATGTCACCCGTCTGCGTATCAATTTAAACACTCATGCATCTAGTGACAAGTTTCAGAAGCAATTCTCATCTTCACCAAGACCTACAAGAATCTAAAAGGCACTCATATATATATATATATATATATATATATACTTTTTTTAATCATCTCGGAACCTAAGAACTTTCAACGTAGAAGTTTCTATGCATAACAATTTAAAGCATTGTTTACATCGGCATTATCAACGTGTTGTCAAATAATCGAAATATTATATTTTATATTGCGTGAGAGAGCATGAAATGTATTCCTAAGAAGTCAAGCACATATAAGCTGTATATTATCTTTCTTATTCGTGCCAGAAAACGCTAAAAGAACGCAAAAATAGAAATGTCATTTATTTTTTTCTCTTGCTTCCCTCTGTTGTTCTTCTTTTATTTTTGTTCTCGACTATCATTTCACATCTTTAACTATTGCTTAGCAAATAGATTGCACTATGGTACTTATCGCAGTTGTGATCGATTGGATTTGTATTATATTATTTGTACTGGGCTTTATCGGTAATCTTCTTGGCTTAGTAGTGTTTTCATCGCGTCGTTTTCGTTGTTGTCCAACATATGCTACATTAGCATTAACATCATTTACAATTAACTTAATATGTATTGTACGCTATTCATTTTTACTTCATTCAACGACTCGCCGTTGGCTGTCCGATTACATTGTTAGTGAATATTGGTTAACATGTAAAATCTATCGTTTATCATCATCGTTTCGTGTGCTTGCAGCATGGATAACAGTTTTTTGGGTTATTGAAAGATTTATTTATGTTTCATCGCGTTTACATTTATTATTTAATCGTCGTGATAAATATCATACATTTGACAAATATAAATATTTTTCTATGATATGCATTTCATTAGTTATGATTTCCATAGTGACAGGACCAACTGTTATCTATTTTGCACCAAACTTAGCACGGTAATTAACTAAATTGAATATATATATATATATTTGCATGATTTTATTATTTTTTTTTAAAATAGTTTTAATGAAACATATACACACATACAATGTACATTTAACAGTGAGTATACATCGTTAATTTGGCAAAATTATTTTCACGATTCAACATTCGGCATTAATTATCATACAGTACGATTTCTATTTTCTGAATTAATTCCTTCGATACTCGTTGCTCTATTTAATGTTGCTATAATTATCTGTATTTTTCGAACAACAATTCATGTTCGCAAACGACAAGAACATCAACATAATATTCAATTATCCATGTCAATGATAACTGGTGTAACATCAAAATTACCGCCAGCTGTAGTACATATCTACGATCCAAGTCAACAACGATTCGGTTCGATGACACGTTGTTCATTTAAAACCTCTCCGATGCCAATAGCAAATGTACCATTCGGTAAAATGTCATGGATGAATATTGTTTTGATACTACATTCATTACTATTTTTTCTATCATCAAGTCTAACATCATTAGTCTATTTTACAACATCAGATAAAGTACTTGCACATTGTATAAGCGTTATTATATTGGCTAATTGCTCACTAAATTTCTATATATATTGTTTAAGTGGAAGACAATTTCGTATGGAATTGAAACGTATTGCTAAGCGTTATATAAGAAATTTACATAAAATAGTTCTACGGCGATGTTATAAATCCAATAGTCGTCGTCATTCAAATACACAAAATGGGAAAGATCATGTCTATCAAGCAGTTCCACAGCAACAAGAAGTACCTATGCCAAATCTAAGACCACATAGAACGATTGAACGCATAAAAATATAATATACGCACTTTTTAGTACAACGTTTATGATGGAAATTTTTTTCTCATTGTCCTTTTCATTCTTTATGAACATGCAATATACACTTTTTCTACCAGAAATCATGCAATAGTTTATTTTCAAATTCAATGTTTTATAAATCTAATGAATGATATAGCAACAACGTAATTTTCTTGTCAAATAACAACTAGCCGCCTCAGGCAATGTCATGACACGCGAATAAGCTTCTTGTGAGATATGATGGTTATTTTTATGAGCCAAAGAAAATTTTGTCTAATATTCATACACATACACACATATAAACGCAAATGAATGAGTAGATGTCAATCAGCATATGCACTATTGCAATTTTAGCTTATGTACTCATTCATAATATTTGTTGCAAAAAATAAAGCTACGAAAAAATGATTGACAAACGCTTAATAGATCTAATTTGATATTCATCTAAATAATAAAACTGTCACCATATGAATGATTGATTTTATTTGCCATATTTTTAACATATTTATAAATAGAAAAGAATGTTTTGCATACTATTGAAAATTCATTATCCTTTTGTTTATGGTTGTTATTCACAGTATATATATATAGCATGCTGTTCGCTTAAGAAATAATTCATTGTTAGCTTTACAATACGAATGTGCTGTAATAACTCCAACGACTACTAGTTTTGTGA
Organism: Rotaria socialis; assembly: GCA_905331475.1. Taxonomy (NCBI): domain Eukaryota; kingdom Metazoa; phylum Rotifera; class Eurotatoria; order Philodinida; family Philodinidae; genus Rotaria; species Rotaria socialis. The sequence goes on along the minus strand of CAJNYU010001987.1, from coordinate 46,568 downwards.
AACACGACGTGAAAGGAGTGTTGAAGTGGTNAATTTTTATGGGGTCATCGACCAAATTACTTCGACTTGGGTGTTGGTAGGATAGAGGCACGGAGCGATGACTTGGGTGAGACCAGAAATGTTTTGGCCGATGACCCCATAAAAATTTAGCATCATTCGATGTAGAATTGCATTCCGCACTCAACACAACCATTTTCAGATCCAACACAGCTAAAGCAGCGAATCCGGACTGAAATTACTTTCACAATATTTTCAAAAAAAAGTAGTATTTTCGGCTAAAGTCTCAGGTTTTAATTGATACCCCTCTCCAAAAATTACACCATTCGATTCAGCGCAAAATTCTGCATCCAACACAACGAAAATAAAAATCAACACAATCATATACGCGAATCGGGGCTGGAAAAACTCGAATCTTGAGCTAACTTCCCTAACGCTAGTATTGGCCGTCTTCGTACGATCAAGGAACACATAATGTTACAATATCAGCAAATTTATGACCTACTTGCATTTTTCACTTGTAGGTGATGCATTAAAGTATAATGAAAGAAAAAGTTCAGAAATATATAGAATAATTCGTTTTTCTGGTCAGAATTAACACTTACATCGTGTTTCATATTTTAATCCCAAAGAGATTGCGCTAACAGCTTTTTACAATAGAAACAAATTATTATTTTTTTGTTTATTTACACTGATTAATCATCAACAGGTCAGGAAAACCTGAAAATTCTTAAGAAAAATAATATAACGCTTAAGTAGAGATGCTAACATTGAGAATATTCGAAAGAAAACAGCTGATACGCTCGGTCAAAGAGGATGCTAATTGTCTTGCAACTAATGATGACAAATGTGGTTGACTTCTGTCAATATGAAGGTTGTCATAACAAAAGCAAATTAGCATAGCTTAGAAAACTACTTAAACAAATATCATGCTGTATGATACAATAACCTAAAAATAGTAGATAGAATTCTATTAATCATCTGTTGAAATGAATACAATAATTATATCAAATGTCAATCTCTTCAAACTTATCACACCTGCTTCTATCATCTAATTATACTACACGACTACTAGAAGAAATTGTTTTCCCCTTTTTTTATGGAATTTATGTTTTTGTGGCACATAATTCTTGTTAAATGAGAAATGTTCGTATTTAATTGCAAAGGAAGTACTTCAACAACGACATAATTACTAATATCAAGTGGAATGAATTGGCTTAGATATTGTGAGCTAGAAAGATTTTCCTTCCGTGTGGTTTTCAGACATTTGAGTTCTGTAATTTTAGTTTTGATCCTCTGATATTAATATAAATATAGTTTCATATTTATATGTAGAAAAGAAATGTCATATATAACGGATTTCCCAGATGTTCTACTGAGTTCGCCAATTTTCAGGACATAAAATAATATCATGTAATAATAGTTTTACTAAAAAAAGAGTGACAAATGACTACTTTGCCTTATTTTTGTGTACTCAAACAGTGAGTACACTACTAAAGTCGGTCAGTGTGCCCGGTCGTCCGTTTTTTTATTTTAAAAGACAACGTACATTGACATTTATTCACCTCGAAACGAATCGAAATTCTCTTGGCATTAATCATATTTAATTGAGAGAAAAAAAGAACTCGGTAATATCTTCGATTCTTTTTTATTTTAAAGAAATTTTATTTCATAAGCTCGAAGGATAATCAGAAAAAAAGAAGAATTGTCATTTATTAGAAAGACTGAAATATCGACGAAAGAAAAAACTAATTTTACTTATTGAACCATAACGTATGTTGCTGCTGTTGCGACACCACAGTTATTGTTTCTACGTGACATAAGTACGTAACCATCATTACCCCAATATGTTGACCAAGAATTTTTTACGAGCCAGTAATCTTCACCGTTCAAATTACCATAGCCAACAGCAAGTACTGCATGATCTAAAGCATCAGGTGAACTTCCTAGAAAACAAAATTATTCGAATAAAACTCTCTCGGTTAAGACATTGCACAAAAAAATGCCTACCACAATCTGGATCATAGAAGACTAGATCAAAAAATATAGTAAAAATGAAATTCAGAATATTCATATAAATCCTTTCTTACCTCCACTAGCATAGAACAGAAAACCTTTATGAGCAGCATCAATAGCTAAACAAAAAACAAATAAATTTATCAATAACACCTGAAACAAAAAAAGAGGCTTTTGAATGAAATCCATACCAACAGATACTGGCCCTTTCGTTGCGATAGCCATTCTTAAAGCTTCTTCGTCACCTTCAGTTATATTAACATAACCAAGAATTTTAGCACCTAATGTTGTATTATCATGATGACAAAAACTATCTTCCTGTAAGTATTGACCATAAGCATCTTCTAAAGCAACACCACCATGTTTCATTATATATTGATAAGCACGGAAATCTTCTCCACCATCACAGCCATTATTACCAAATCCCCATGAACAATCAATTAAATCTAATTATTCGAAATAAAATAAAACAATGACTTCATTAATCTTTAAAGTAATTATATATCTACCTTGTTCAGATAAACGAATAGATGTTCCATGCTAATTTGAAAAACAAAAGAAAAGCAAATATTAATATCTAGTAGTATACATTACATCAATCAAATTACTTTAACAAAATAAGCACCTTCAATAGTACCAGTGGTGCCAAATGACCAGCATGAACCGCAAATACCTTGATCTTTAACTGGTGTTACAGCTCCCATGATACGCCAGTCAATTGAGTCAGGAATAGCTCGATTACTGCTCATGAATTCTTTTTTTGGAAATGGAAGTCCACCATTATAACCTTTTGTATAACGACGACCACGAAGAACGCGTAATTCATCATCCTAATTTAATAAATACAAAAAAAAAACATTGGCTGTGTATTATTTTGCACGTAGAACTTACAGTTCGATCAGCAAACTTATTTAATTTCATTTTATATGGTAATGCTGCACGATTACGTGTATTTATATAGCGAACATTTTGTCGAAAGATTTTCATACGCTGACGATGTTCAAGTTCACTGTCATATTTATGTTCGTGATTCTTTTTGAATTGTTCAAATGATGATTCGATATAATCTGCACTATGACGATTGATATATTCACTCATAGGATTAAATAAAACACGTGGCGTTGTGTGTTCAAGGCCTGGACCAGGAAATCCGGTGCATGTCATGCCTAACAAAAACAATTCATAATAGAATGCAATAGTAATTTCATTAGAAATAAAAAATCATATTATATGATTTTGTATTCGAAAAATATAGGGAATTATTCTATTCAATTGAATTCTAATTTTCTTCTATCGATCTATTGAGATGGAGCAGATTTATAAATCAAAACAAAAAACACATAATATAGATCGTTCATACGGTAATACATTCACTTTTGTTGAAGACGTTCCGAAACAGCTGATTTGGCTAGCAAATCGTGCTACGATCAGGCTATGAAGATCACTGACTAGGATATTACATGAGTCTCAGTTCGTAAGCCTTAGTGTTTGCAATTGCTGTATGATAGTTTTATAAATTTTTCAATCTATCTTTAGGTATCTACTCAAAACTCGAAGAATAAAATTTCAAACTTCCTTCGGGAATTTAACATGTCCTAAATCGATTTTCATTGGTTAGCTGTGATAATGAACAATATGGTACCACTCATGTCTACTAATGATCAAAAACGTTTTCTACATAACTTATTTGTGTACCGAAATAATGATCTATGAAAAGCTGATAATTAATCAGATTCAAGTTCATTTCTGTTTTTTGGTTTACTCAATTACCGTCGGTAACATGAAATACAGTTGGATCAATTGGTTCTTCATCATAATTATAATAATCAATTGTATATTTATCAAAATGAGAACCAATCAACGAATCATAACCAAACATTTCATAGTGAACTGGATGTTTGGAAGCAACATCGATATAATAAGTATACGTTGATTTTTTATCGCCTACTTGATCAATAGTTTGATACATTTCACATTTTATTCCACGCCATTCAGCTGCACCCATATCCTACAAGGACAAAACATTCGAATATAATAAAAAACAAGAAATGTAATCATAATTTAATTACTTGAAATGTAGATACATCGGGCAGTGTGTGTTGTACATCAACTACATCTGCCTGTGAACCATTAGATTGAAAACAACTGATTTTATTTAAAACTTGTTCATCTAAGCAGAAAGAAAAAGTAGCTCAAATGTAAAAGTCATCATTTATTAACAATGATTTACCAGACATAGGTACAATTTTATAATTAGCTCCATAATCTTGACCGCGTCCTTTTCGTTGAACAGTTTTTGCAGCACCTACAATTCAATTTCTATCTCATATGATACAATAATAAGAAAAGCAAACGAACCACCATAGTAATCAATACGTGAGAATCCAGCTTCAACATCAATCCATGATTCAAATGGTTCATTGATTTCTGCATAAGGCAATTGAATCACACCGCTAACGTGATATCTTGATGGAAGACCATCACGTAAGACGGGTCCTGCATTTATTGACGCACTCACAATCAACACTAGATAAATATTGTAAACTTATTCTATTGAGATTCATAACCGATTATAAAGTCTTACATGTCGTAATTAAAACAGATAGTTGATGCATGTTTTATTCTAAAAATGAAACAAAAAAGGCAGATATACTGAAACGATTCTGAATTATTTTTTGCTCGTTTTTTTCTTAAGTTGCATTGTCTTTTATCGTCAATAGTCGTTATCTTTCTCGTCTCACAGCCTTGACGAACAACATCGTCACCATGATAATTTAAAATGATGATGGTTAAGGTTTTTTTCTCTTAACTAAGAATCAAATATTGTTATCATTGAAGCAACAGATGTTTTGATAATAATTATTCGAATTGATAAAATACATAAACCAGTCTTTTTCTTTGAAAAAAAATCTTCAATTTAAACTTTTATTGATGTATTATTATAAAGCCTTGAAAAAAGCTATGCAATATTCAAATCAATCTATAATTTGAAAGACCATATTCATTCAAACGTTAACAATAAAAATATCGCATGCTTTTATTCAATAGATCTATAACGTTAACTTTTTAATTTTATTCCTGTAACTTTTTCTTCATTGATTAAATACTAAGATAATTCTATTAGGAATTTTTTTCGTATTGTCGTTCCTTTGAAAATATATTCCAGTAAAATAAATATTTTTGTTTAGTAACATCAGGTGATAGACAAACAAACTTCTAGGTAGATATAATTTGTATGTTATTTATTTTATTTCTATTTCTAATAAAACCAATCGTAGGAAGTTAGATGCAATAGCTCTCTTTCACCGTACAGACTAACGACATCTGCATCATCCATAAATATATATACCCAAATCGAAAAAAAAAGTTAACTTGTATAATATTTACGCAAGTTAAGTGAAAAATATTTAGTGATGTCATAACACTTGCAAGACGGTTCATCTGTTTAAAGTCTAATTTAGACAGGAGCTAGACACATGAAGCGTCTTGTTTTTGGGCGCTTGAATAAAATAGATATTAATGCGTCTTATTTGTTCTAGATGTTTAGATTTGATACATATTGATACGTCTCGAGCTTAGTGTTCAAAAGCATTTAAAAAAAAGAAACATTAAAAAAGTTTGATGCTAATTCTACCTTACTAATTGTATTTGAATGACACTCGATTGAAATCAATTTGCATCGGCATTGAGCCATTTCATACCGGTTAATGGACGTCATTTGAAGGAAACGTTCATTTTGATTGCTTTTACTCAAGGGTTTGCAAATCAACAACAGGACCTATCATGTTGCAGTTATTTATATACGTATAAGTTATCCTAGAAGCAGATATTTAATAGCTAATTATTAAATTATAAGATTCTAAATAAAAAAAAGCATGATGCAAACATTAAGAAATGATCAAAACTGAGATGATTTTCATGATAAAAGTAAGTTTTCTCTCAGAAGATAAAACATTCGATTTTTGATCGATTTTTATTTATCTTAATTTATAGCAGCAGGAGAAAAACCTAAGATTTATATCACTTGCAAAAATATAAAATAATGTGCGAAGTACAAGTCCATCGTATAAACAAATCCTATAATAGATTTTTTTTTCATGATTTTCAAATTTCCACAAAATGTACAACAGCACTTATACTGTACGCTTCAAATACAAATATTATTCAAGCTATAATCATTTAATATTTGCTCATAATACAGTCCTTAATCATAATAACACTCAACCACATTCGTCTATGTATATGTTTACATACTCAAGAAATAAAAACGATAAAATGTATTGATTGGAGAAATACTCATATGGATTCACTGTTTTTATTTTTGTATTGCATCTTCATCAATTATTTATAGAGAAAAGAAAATGCTTGCCTTATTGATTTCAATTTACCTGAATATTTTAGCGACATCTCCATCTATTTAAAGTTTCCCTTCATTTCCATGACATTATGAATAATTTATGGTTCTTTTACACTTTCTTTTAATTGTTTATTTTAGACTTCAAATTATTTAATTTTTATTTTTATTAGCTTGACAATCATATTATGACACAAAATGTACTTATTGATGAACATCAATCATCTCGTCAATTATCTCGCCATGTTAGTGATGATGTGTCAAAAACCATGGCACATCATGTACCTATTTCATCGCGTAGTGTCAATAAATATAATCCATCATTATCAGAATCTACTTTGGAGCCTATTTCACGAATTGACTTTCTCGAAAGAAACCTTCGTTATATTCAAGAGCAACAAGGCATAGTACTTGTTGATTTACATGATGAAATCACTCGACTTCAACAAGAAAACAGAGGTGTTAATAAATCTAATTAATAAAATAACGTGCTCATTAAAAAAAAAGAAACCTTTACATCTAGATCTACATTATCAATTAATCAAAACTAATTCATTGCCTTCACGTGATCAAAAACTTAGAAATTCGGGTCAAATATCTTCTTCTGCTAGTAAAATTATCCAGTGTATCAAATAAAATAGATATGTAATTCTATTTATTTCGCTATTCTTTAGACAATCAAATTTTTCTTAAACAACGCATCGATAGACTTGAAAAACAATTGTTGGAAAGTGAACAAAACAATAAATATTTAATATATACAATCGATGAATTAAGTAAACAATCATCATCCAAATCTGAAGAATCAGACATACACATCATAAATAAAGATGACACTCAAATAACAGTACAAATGACGACAAATGAATATCAAAATCCGTCTAACATGTCATATGAAAAAGAACAACAATTTATGCATGAAGTATGAGAAAATTTTAATTGAAACACACTTAATTTTTCTTATAGATTGGAAAAGGTCAACGTACAATAAGATCAAAATAGTGATGCTCTTCTATTGAGATATTAATTTTCCAAAGTAGAATTATCTTCTATTTTTATGACACATAAAATAAGAGAACTGGATGACTCCCCATCTCGACAAAACAAAGAAAAATACTTAATTTTCGACTAAGGTGCTCAAGATATTTTATTGATCGTTAGATCTATGTATGAAATTAAATTTGATGTCACTGTTCTTTCTTTCTATTTTTAGGTGTATTAATACACAATAAACTCGAAAATTCAGTAAAACAATGCGGTTTCGATTGTAATGTTCCGTGAAGATTAACGAATCTAGATTTTGTTCTTAGCTTGCCCTTAACACCTGGATTGAAATTAGTTGGAATAAGTCTCTGATTTTTCTCTTAATATCTAATTAATTTTTACGATTCTATCATCCGTAGTTAATAGAGACGTTTTTAAACTTTCGTCAAATAAATCTGTGTGATTCTTTATCTCGAGTTCAAATAAATGTTTTCATTTCTACAGATACTAAACTGATAGCTATTGTCATTTATTAAGATATCCAAGTTACGATCTGTCTTAGTGGAAATTCTCAATACTGAACAATTAAATGTATCTTCGAAAACTCTCATTCGTGAGTGTTTAACATCAACAAATATCAGTGAAAATAGAATGAGCAAAGCCACAACAACACCAGTCGATATGTTATTTTATAATGAAAATCAACAACGAGAATCTACTACTTCACCGTCAGGAGCTGCAAAAAATTTATTAATTCGACCGTAAGTGTCTTGCCTTTTTTGCGTCTATCAGTTAGAACAATAGACTGACAGAATCAATATAATTAAACAGTGAGTTACCTGTTCGACGTTTGAACCTTTCACCACCACGCATTGCCGCACAGAGGTATAGTTAATCATTGGTTGTCTTCTTTTCTTTTAACTATTGTTCACACGCTTGCTTTCACTATTGTATTTTCGTTGTCGTTCAACTATATGAACTGTAATAAATATTATAGGCCACTTGGTTCTCATCGTGCAAATGAACAACGAATAAGTTTACCACCGATTATGTCACGAAATAATACAACTTTGTTCTCAGGTGAAAATAAATATTCTCACTTTTTGATTTAAATCATCCTTCTTCGTATACATAGATGCTAATGATGGAAATTGCTTATGGTATAATCCAACGAATTTAAAAACTGATTCTCAACAACAACATTCAATAAAAATTGGAGAAACGCCCATAGCTCGTCGAGAACGAGCTACACATGAATTACAAAAAAATAGATTAATGAAAAATCTTTATCAATAATTAAACGTATACATATTTATGTAGATTATCGTTTTTAATGCATGTGTTTTTCTGGTGATATTAAAATAATTATATTTTTCAATAATAAATAAAATCAATATATTATTTAATATATTTTGAATACATCCAATGAACAATGGCAAGAACTTCGCTGATCGGCTGTGGAATTTTTAATTTCTTTAAACGACATATTTCTTATGTAGAATAAAAAAAAACATTGTTGAATAGTTAGATATTTTAAGCAGCCAGATTTACCATCGAATAGAGTCCTACAGGACAGGGCAGGGTTACAAAAAAAATATATAGGGTATAAGTAGGGTGTAGTTCACGCAAATAAAAATTTTATCGAGTAGAACTTAATATATATTTCTGACATCGTGTTGATCAAAAACAGTGTAAGGAGTGATATCATAATCTAAATTCATTAGATAGAATAGCAGCAAACGGAAAACAATGACCTATTTTTTAGTACTATTTTTTACATACGCTGACGAGCTCAGTCACTTTTGATTATTTGTCGAGTAAATTTGCATGTAAATGTAATAAAAAATGTCTTCGAAATCATCTCGAGATGAACGTATTTTTAGTGTAAACGGATGAATTTTGGAAGAGAGAAGGCAAAATTTAAGTGGTGATGTTGTAAATGACATTTTATTATTAAGAAACTTTCGAAATATTTATTGCTTTTGTATTTGATTCTCGTTGAAAATCAATAAAATATATTGAAACAAAGCGAAGAAAAAGTTCATGCTGACTTTTACTTGGACCTGAAGCTATAAGGATATGATAGGGTGTACAATGAAAACTCTCTGTGGTAGGGTAGGGTAAGGGTACAAAAAAGTCTTAACCTGCAGGACTCTACTATCGAATATGCACGGTAGTCATCGACATAGAGAAATGCTGCGCAATTCAACTTGAATGGCGCACTGTAGGCAGTTACCATTGAGTATAACTTTCTGTTTTCTCTAAAAAAAATACATTAAGTAATATTAAAACAATGTGTTCATAGGATATATCTGTACAAAGACTATAATATCAATTCAGATGATACAAGCCGATATTTGTTCAATCGAATTAGTTACATTTCGTAGTAACTACATAAGGTTAACTCCAAAAGATGATTGAGATTAGATTTTCGAATAAAAATATAACTTCTGGTTGAATTTGATGATAAATGTGCCGATACAAATCGAGCATAATTTTTGCATAGCTTTTAAAGCTATGCGAAATTCGAATTGTACTGAATTTCAAGTGAGTTTTGTTTACACATCTAAAAGTAGATTTATTTCACTGAAGACCTCATCATTGCTTGTATTTGCAACGAAATAGTCGTTAAGAGAAAGCAAAGGAAAAGAGAGCATTATTCTACTAATCATAGGTAATGCTATATTTTGAGTGAGACGCACGCATTTATAATGAGCACTAACTTAAATTTTCATTGATGTATGGAGGGTGTAATAATTATCCGAGAAAACAAGAAACTCAATTTTTTAATGAAGTAATAGAAGCCGAAAATATCTTTATATTATTTGATTATTTTTCTCCTGTTGATTCATGAACTACAATAACGAATACCAATAAATGCCTCCATAGTGTGAAAATTCTGACAAATATATATTTACTGACAGAACAGCATTTGCCTATGAATATTGCACTTGCTGCATAGAACAGAGACGTCACTCATAGCTTATTTTATTTGCAGTTGCTGATAAATGGGTAAAGTCATTGTACTAAAGATAATGTTTTCGATAGCTCTTTAGTAAAACAAAGAAATATTGTCTTCGTTTGGTGAAAAACAATTGAAATCTAAGTTTTTACGAATGGATGGAGTATATATTCTGCATTTACACTTTTTTCATCATTAGACAGTTTTTCTTCTAGTGGTTTGCTGTGAAAATGTCAGTTTTTTTTCATAATACATGAGCCGAAGTAATATTCTATATTATTCGAACTACCAAATATCTTACTGTTTACTCGATGAAGATGGCACATATCATTTGGAAAATCTTCAGAAAGAAGCAGAGATTTGAAAGACAGCAAAGAATCAACTACATCTTGGTCAAATATGGTAGTTATATAAAACCTTAGATCTCCTCCTGACCGCATCGTTTTGACTACATTATTTTACAAGAAAATTCTTTACTTGTGAATAAAAAAATTTCAGTAATTTGTTTTATAGACAAATAAGGAGAGAAACATTATAATAAAAAGTGTAATTTATTATTCGCCGAATTTCACTTCATCTTTAATCTTATATTTACATATATCAGTTATATTTTATTCATTTACACAGATTGCAAAAAATATTTCAAGCTCATTAGATTTAAATTAAAAAAGCATTATTTTGACATAATCTGCTAATCAATTGCAAACAATGACAATTTTTGAAGACATATTTCCTGTGTTTCGAATTATTCTATTTTTACTAATTACCCTTTTAACTTTCATTTATTCACTCCCTATGGGTGTGGGTGTGGGGATGGGTGTAGGTGGATATGACAACAGAAATCAAAGTGCACCCATCCAAACACCCATACCCACACTCGAACACTCACACCCCGCACCCTTTTGTTACTATCGGAAACCTATTTTGAGTTTCCGAGAATACCTTTTTTTTAGAGAGCAGAGAAACTCATTCACACCCACACCCACACCCTGCTTCGATTCAGTCGCCTCTAAGAATGGCTTAAGCTGATGAGTTGATTCAAATGAATCCGTGTCTTGATTTTGATCTCCCGAGGATCATGAGAAATGAAACAATAACAATAACAGAAATGGCTGCATACTAATGGAAGCGAAGACCGAAAGTGAAGTGTGAAACTGTTTGTTTTTTGTTCGATCGCAACGAACAATCAGCATAAGATCGCAACAATGCCATTTTAAATGCGACACAATTTAAGCGTCAGTCGGTCATGGACAAATGCAATGATGACAATCTCGACACATTCTCTCTCATATGGCTCGATCCTGAGGTTAACAGTGAGAAGAATCTAAATATACAACAACAGTTACGTGTTACCATCAATTATCTCAAAACATTCGAAGATCGAGATGAGTGTCTGCAGTACATTCAAGAGGCACCCAAACATAATCGACTTGCGCTCATTGTAAACGATCAATGGGGTCGAGAAGTAGTGCCTAGCATCCATCAACTCCAACAAGTATCATTGATATATGTCCACTATAGGGACAAAATGAAAACTGAAAAGTGGACAAACAAATTCACAAAGGTAGTCCTCTTTTATTTAATCTACAACTCTACGTGATCATTTGTTTCGATCACGATGTGGGTAAGAAGATTTGGGCGACGATCCCAGTTGAAAAAGGGTGTGTGATGTGGCGTGTTCTATGTTACGTAGTGTGAGGATGCGTGTAAAAGAGCCAGCAGAGTGTTCTAAAATTTAGTTCTTGTTGCTGATATGAAATTTCACATTTTTCTAATAACACTAGAGGGGGAAACCCGATTTTTGGGTTCTTTTGGGCTTCCAACTGTAAAGAAGACTAGAAAAACCATAAAGGCCGATGAACAGGCTGAAAAGTTAGTGAACGTCACGAGAATATAATAGATTCCATGAAAACTAAAGAAAATTCGGCGATATCTGGAAAACTTGTGAAACCTCTCGAAAACGAAGGTTTTCGAAAAAACTCCGAAATTTTCAGAAACAGCCTGGAAAATGCAGAAAGATGCATAGAGTTAATAGAAACACTGCCGTCTATCCAAATACAAGAAAAATTGAACATTTTTGAAATATATAGAATAAAACTTGAATAAAATTTTGCCCATAGCCCTATTTTTTTCCCTTGAATAAAAATGTTGTCAATGACAGGAGACATTTTTGATTACGATCGTGATCACGCCGTGATTCTGATGATCAAGCAGGACAATAGCTCAATCGCACTGTCTTTACAGGTAAAGATCTTCAACGATCAACTGGACGATCTTATTTATCAAGTCAAATCCGATCGGAGGCGTCAGATGAAAATAGAGGAAAAACTGTCAATGAATATCTTTACTGTGAGCGACGATCCCGGTCAATCGACCACGAAACTGAATGGTCATTTTATTCATCAGCAGCTCCTCATTGATGTTTTTCTACGAATGAAATCCAGCGAGCTAGACAGACATCAAGTCGTCCTTCTCTGTATGAATGAGTATGATGTCGACAACATTGAACTTTCTATTCTGTTTGAATTTAAACGTGAATATTCACCCGAAAGAGCCTTGTTCTGGTATACTAAAGAATCATTCTTGTACAGGACGTTGAACAAGGTTCTGCGTGTACAAAACATCGAGGGAATGTTTCTGTTGCGTTCATTGATTTGTGACATCCATCGGCAGCTGATGAAGCATCAGTATCATCGCCCGATTCGAGTGTATCGGGGCCAACGGATGTCAGTCAATGAGCTCGAATGTCTAAAGAAATCTATCCAACAGTTTATTTCATTCAACTCGTTCCTGTCGACCAGTTCTGACCAGCAGGAAGCTTTAATGTTTCTAGAGGACTGTAATTTTTCTGACGGCTTGCTGTCAGTTCTGTTCGAGATCGATGCCGATCCTCGCGTGGTTACCAACAAGCCATTTGCCAATATTACTCCGCTCAGTGTATTCGAAGAGGAGTCAGAAGTGCTCTTCATGATTGGTTCCATCTTTCGTCTCATTGATATTCGTCAATGCGATATGAGAATGTGGATCGTTCGAATGGAATTGTGCGGTGACGACCAACATGACATGAAGCAACTCTTGGTCCACATGAAGAAACAACACCGTGGAGGGGATGGAGAAACGGATCTTTTCTCATTTGCTATTCTGTTGAGACGAATGGGTAAATTTGATCTAGCCGAAAAGTACTTCCATCGTTTGCTGAAGGAACTTCCTTCGGATCATCATTGTCTTGCCGATTTGTATCACAATATCGGTCTCGTGGCTGATCGCAAAGGTGACTATGATACAAGTATTCAATGGTATCAAAAATCACTCGAGAGTAAAATGAGAATTCGCCCATCCGATTATGTGGGCATCGGTAATACACACAACTGCATAGGTACGGCTTATGGAAAAAAAGGTGATCACAATCGAGCGCTTGCATCATTCAACAAAGCCCTGTCGCTCTTTGACGAAGGACATTATGAGGACCACCCACATATAGCCACGTATTACAATAACATTGGCATCATCTACCAAGAACAGAACAAGTATTTGGAGGCGCTTGTGGCTTATAAAAAATCGCTCTGTATAAAACAAAAGCGTCTACCTTCCAATCATCCTGACTTGGGTACATCCTTTCACAACATCGGCGCCGTTCATGACTCTCTCGGTCATAATGATCTGGCACTGAAACATTACGATCAAGCTCTTGCAATCAGAATAAAATCACTTCCTTCTCAACATATCGACATTGCATCGACGTATGAAAACATGGGTCTCGTTCATGAGAAGAAGCGTGAGTTCAAAGAAGCATTAATATATTTTCAAAAGGCAGCCACCATATACCGTCACGCATTGTCTGGCCGACATCATCTAGTTGTCAAAGTCGAACAAAACATTAAGCGCGTCTCTGGCAAAGTCTAATAGCTTTCGTTTTGTTTCAGAGAAAAGAATAAGTTTGTTCAAAGAATAAAATATATTGTACTTGCCACATAGACTTTAACGATGCGAGATTTGGCCCAGTTTCAGAATCCTAGAATTTCACGAAAAATCCATGAGTTCTGGAGATAAGCCACTAGTGAGAAATGCATATGTTGTAGTTTGGCTTCCGCTACGTGATCTCTCTATTCGAGAAATATTGCCAGTTGAATTATTTCACACAACTAGACTCCAATGGTTATTGTGAGAAGTACTCAGAAAAAAAGCAAAAGCTTTCCAAAAATCCACGAGGTCCTCCTCTTGAGGGTGTGGGTGTGGATGTAGGTGGGTGTTGGATTATGGGAGTAGATCTTACATTTCAATCGACACCCACACCCACACTCTAATTATTAACCATCTTCTGGAAAACTTCATCAAAGATACTCCGGAAGGGAAAATTTGAATCCAAAGTCAGTTTTTATTTTCTTTTAATACTGATTTTAGCAAATGTTTTATCTAGATAAATTGCTCAAAGGCTATTGAAGGTATAAAAAAAAGCAAAACTTATGAATGGGTGTGGGTGTCGATTTAAATGTAAGATCTACTCTCACAATCCAAAACCCACCCACACACACACCCTCATCTAAAAATAAGAAAATTGGCCAACGCCATTAATATCTCCTCAACTTGAAATTTTGAATTTGAATAATTACATTTGTGGTAGCTAAGGTTCTGCCAAAACCATAGGCGACCGAAAGTAACTGTTGCCATTAGCAACTAGTTCCAATCAGAGCAGGTTTAGTACGACCGGTTACTGGCGATACACCGTCGCCGTTGCATCCCACACTGTGAGTGTTAGTACACTTCTGGATCCATCATGTAACATTTGCACACCCACACACCCTTCTAGTAGTCGAAAACTTTTGGGTATAATATACACTCTGATATAGATATAACTATCTGATAAAGTCCATCCAAGAGAGACACAATGTTGCCGTGGACTGACATGTATGTATTCAAATTCATCCTCACGCTCACCATCACGAGAACTATGAGATAGATGAAACACAAGATTAATTTATGGATCTTTAAACTTAATTTATTTTAGAAAACCGCTGTTATCAATAGCTTTGTATTAGGGAGCAAAATTGATTCATCATGATTAGTTACTAGCAAAATCGAGTAAGATGATATTATTGATTCAAGTTCTGATTCTTCTGTTAAAAATTTTAGCATGTAGCTTGAGTCATAGAAATCAATAGGCAACCTATTGACGTGACACACACTGTTTTCTCGTAATTATTTGCCCGTCAACATTGATCACTGTTATAGTTCCACATTGACATTTACAGCAGTCTACATCGGAGAAGCATCCAGCTTGTGGGCATCCATCCGAACAAATTGGTTTTATAGAAGGATTTAGACATGCACCATATTCATGAGTTTGATTGTGACGGTAGCATTGACACTCAGTACCACGAATACAACAGTCAGCATCTTTAGTGCATTGTTGTACTGCACAGCAACTGTCTGACAATGATGGAACTGAACTAGTTAGTGGCTGTGACATTGTTGAAGTTGATGTGGTGCTAATTGAGGTCGATGGTATGGTGCTGGTCAAGGTTGGCGATGCAGTGCTGGTTGAAGTTGATGATGAGGTACTAGTTGAAATTGATGATGTGGTACTGGATGAAGTTGAGGACATGACGCTGGCTGAGGTTGAGGACATGACGCTGGTTGAGGTTGACGATGTAGTGGTAGAAAGTATCGATTCTGATAAAGTACTCTTCAAGGTTGTCCATAATGATGTGAAACTTGATAAGATTGACGAAGAACTAGTAGTAGTAGCAAGCGCGGTCGAGTTTATTGATATCACAGTACTAGTTCTTAATGTGGAATCATTCGTTGAAATAGAAGAGTTGGTTGTATTGGTACCAATCAAAGCCGTGGAAAAAACTGTGGACGTTGCAAAAGAACTTCCATTTGTTGTTGAGAGTGACATTGAATTTGTACTCGTCGTTGACGAATTTATGTTTAGAGCCAGACATAATATGTTTCCAGGATCATCAATGCAAATAATACTAGGATCACCAGTGCATTGTTGGACCGCTGAATCGTAGCAAACTCCCAAACACATCTGTATTTGATTAAGATAATAACTATAATATGGTTTTGTAACATTGCATATTGTTTTTTGGTCACTTGCACACACCTGATAGGTATCAATTATACATTTTCCACCACAAATACGATCATTGTCACAAATTTTGCCATCTAAACACTTTTGACTTGCTGGTTGGTAACAACCACCAGGATAGCAAATGTGATATCCAGTTTGACATAGTGTGTTGTTTAAACAGTTATAATGTGAAGGATTATAGCACCTAGGCCGGTTGTTTATGTGGCAAAGCTTTTCGTTAATATTGCAAAGAGTCTCATTGATACAAACATGTGTAGCTGAATAATAGCAAGAATTAGAACATTTTAAGATGCAATCCACACTACCGTTAACACAATGCTTAACTAGTGGATTTCCAGCATCAAAGCATGTGCCATTGCACAACTGAATTTGGTTTGGCTTATAATTAGTATAACCATTATTCATTCTGCATATTGTACCATTAGCACATACTTTGTAGATATTATCATATCCAGTTATACAACTTTCACCACAGACACGATCGTTGTTACAAATTGTATGATTTAAACAGACTTGCGACTTTAGATTGTAACATTCTAATCGTGATGGTGAAATAAGCTGGGATGAATAACTGTCATATTTTATTTCACATATAGCATGACCTATCGAGCAAACGCTACCATTGATACATATTTGGTACTCGGAGTTGTAACATACATTACCACATGTGCCATCGATGCATGAAATAACTCCATTGACACATTGGCGAATCGTCGTATCGTAACAGCGATCGTTGCACAAATGCATTTGGTATGGTCGCATACTACCATAATAGGATGTAATATTGCACAGTGTTCGCCTATCATTAGCGCATACTAGATAGTCTGAGTTAGGCGAAACAATACATTGTCCGTTGCAAATACGATCTCTTGAGCAAAGTTTATGATTTAAACACTTTGCAGATGATGGTTTGTAACATGTAATGGTTGGTGGAATAATCGGTCTGTTATATAAGTCATAATCAATTAAGCACACCTCTTCGTCTCGATTACATAGAGTGCCATTGAGACAAGCATGAGTCGTTGCATTGTAGCAACGATTGTTGCAAGTTGTAATACACTGCAAAGAACCATTAACACAATGTTGAAGTCCGAGTTCATTATCAAAACATGTACCATTGCATGCTTGCATTTGGTTCGGTTTATAAAAAGTATATTTTTGTGGAACCGTACATAGTGTTACATTGTCAGCCGCACAAACTTTATATTCACCTTCATACCCTGATTGAAGCCATGAGTTCGATGTTCCATACAGTATGCATTGCCCATTGCATATACGATCTTTATCATGACAAATTGTATGATTTAAACACCTTTGATTCAGGGAATTGTAGCATTGTAACTGTGGTGGTTCAATAGGTTTGCCAAAATAAGCATCATATCTAATTTCACACAGATGTGTACCAATGGTACATATCTTGTTATTAATACAGATGTGCGTTTTGTCATTATAACACTCCTCTCCACATGTAGCAACGCATGTCACATTTGTACCAGCGTCCGAGCAAATGTGTGTAGTTGGATCATAGCAGTACTTGTTTCCACAAGGCTTTAACGTACCGGGACATGTAAGAGTTTGTGCTGGTGTCGAAGCAAGCTGCTCTTCTGTTAAAATTAAGAGTCCACAAATTGTTAGTGCACGAATAACGTTCCACATTCGAATAGTTATTGCTGTAGTTAAGACAAAGACTGATTGCAATATCAATACTTATACCTATGACTTAAATCGATTTTTCATTTTGCAGGCTACTTCCATGATCTTTATATATTATCAGATAAGCAAAAGGTAGGATCGAAACTGATATCTCTAGAGAGTTTTGAGCTTTAGAATAATCTTAAAGTTTAATGTCTACTCAATCACTTCTGTGATTAAAGTGTTTCATCTGTTGAGAGCTAATAAAACACGAAAAGTGGGACAAGGTATAAAGAGCATACTTTACGTATATGAATCATCATGTTGCAAGATCATTTATATGTGAGTACTTTACCTTTTTTTACTTTGTTCGCTGTCTCTTATGAAGAGAACTTCATTCTAAAAAAATTATTGTCTTCGCATTCAGTCTTATTGAAATTTTCAGGAAAAATGTGGATATAGATGTAGTTTTGCATCAAAGGTGTCTGCACTTCAAAATTATTGTTTCCGCACATCTCCTTTATTTCTAATCTTTGAGAGAAAACGAAACTCTTAGAAATGAACTGAAATGCGCATAACTCCATGTAATCCACTTTATGGTTTCTCTGAGAAATGCTGCTAGAAAAGCAGGCAATGATTTCGGGAGGGGGTCTAAAGTACGTCTAAATCTCCAATAAACCGATACTTCGGTCGCAGTCATTGTTTTCTAGGTACACATTTATTTATCATATCCAAATCTGATACGTTCTAATCTGTACGTTCTAATCTAGCACGTCTAAACCAGCATCGATAAATCTTTATGTCCATCCAGGAGTATCCCCTCGCTTGACCCTCACTTAGAATGCTATAGGCATTATCTGAGATTCACATCAATTGTCAAATTCGAATTAAGTCCCAGGTAAACTCAGGAAAAAAAGAAACGATAGCGAACAATTATAAGTAATGCGAGATCATGCAGAGGAAAACAATGGGTAACCACGCAACCCTATATTTTAGTGTCGCAGCGTGGGGGCGCACAGCGCCCCCCGCAGAGCCGCGACCAACGCTTGTCTCTGTGTACACAGCGGCATCTACCTTTAGCCATTGTGGAGTTCAACATGCGAATTTCGAATGCAGCTGCTTCACAGGTGCTGCTAGGTTCCTACATGATGTTGCTAGCGGGCCGACAATGTTGCTAAAAGTCTAGGTGATGTTGCTAGCATCCCAGGTAATATTGCTAAAATCCCATGGGATCGCCAGATAGGGTAACCTAGAAGGGATGTGAGGATTTATCTGTATTATTTTGATGTAAAGATTATGACGTATTAAATTAGGACGTATAGATTAGGACGTATAGATAAAGACGTATTAGATTAAGACGTATTAGATTAAGACGTATAGATTAAGATGTATAGATTAAGACGTAAGGATTAAGACGTAAAGATTTAGATGTAGAGATTTGGATGTACAGGTTAGGAGATACCGATAGATATGTACAAGATTAAGACTTATAGAAAGGACATAGATGTATAGGGATCGGAAACGTTCAAAGCTTTTTTTCTGTCATTTCCGTGGGAAACGATAAACCGGATGGACTCCATAACTCAATTTGGCTAGTCGTGTTGATTTCAAATATAGCATTGTTTCAAGCATATATTGCTATATTTTGTTCTAAACTTATAGATTGTTGCGAAGAGCTCACGTTGGCATAGATTCCTAGATCAGAAACATGAATAGAAAAGTCATTAAGAATAATCAAGAATTATAGAATATGTATCGATATTGCTTTTTAAGATTAAATTAACGTAAAAATGAATAGAGCAGTCTTAGCTAGATAAAATAGGTGTAATTTATCGCCCAACCAAATTCTTAGCCAGCCTATACTGCTATTTTATCTTGATTGATATTATTTTTATTGCCCAATTGAAATATCAGGCAACTCTTTTATTTCAGCATGATTTCTACACATTTTGAAATATAATTCATATGCCATATAACATCTGGCAATAAATTTTATCCAAGGTATGATAACATAGAAATAAAAAGAAAGGAAAGTATTATTTTGCTAAGGTATATATGAGATAACCGAACGCGTCGTTTGATTTCGATTATTTTGTCAGGAGCATTTAATTGTAGTTGAATATTTAGTGAATACAAAATATCAAAAGATCAGGTGAAGGCTAATCAAGTTTTTTGCCTGATTAACTTGATACTAAACTGCAGCCAAATATCAATCGAGAAGTGAGGGTGCGGGTGTGGTTCTTGACGTCAATATCGAGAGGAACGGGAAGGGTAGAGCCATTGAGGCCCACAAACCGACACCCACACCCACACCCAAAAACTAAGATAAATCCTTCAAAGTTGGCACGTGCAATTTCTAATGAATAGATGAAAGAAAAATGTTTCATCGTTTCATGAATAATGAGCAATGATGTTTCTGGTCATTTGTATCTCAAAAGCACATTCGGATTAATATTTCGAAATAGTCTTTCAGTCATGTATATATGTGTCGTGATTATACATTAAAAAAGGCATTTATTTCTTGTGTAGCGAAGGAAAATCGATTCGAAACAAAGAATTAATAGAGTTTTCGTTTTACTAACCATCAGTTTTGTTTATGACGACCTGTTTTTATTTCATATTATTCGCTCTAGCAAACAAAAGCAACACGTCGAAAGTATACTTTATCTTAATATGTAGTATTATTATGTGTTCACTCTTTTCATGAGTATCCCAATAGCTTGTTCAGTTTCAATGATAATTGAATAAGTTGAAGAAAAACATTCGTTTTGTATCTTTGATTGATCAAGCATTTTATAAGCATCACCAATAAGAATACATGTTTGTGCTATATCGATATGATCTTCATCTTCAGCGAAGTAACGTTGTCTAATTTTGCGGCACTTTTCCAAATGGCTTAGAGCATTATCGGACATAATCTGAACAAGATAGAATCTTACAAGATTTTCATGACAGCGTGAATCACAGTGGTGAACAGCGTTTACTTGATCGAACCTAAGAATGAACCGATGAAATGTACCATTTTCAACAAGAACTTGCACTACCGATGAATGAATCATTGGAAACTTTGAATTAAATTTATTTTCATTGTAAATTGAATATTGATGCCAGTCAAATAGTGTTACTTTATAGATAGAGACATATTCTGAAATGAAACTAAACGACACATCAATCGCCAGTGATCATTTTTCATCGATGGCGGACAAGATTGTTTGATGCATTTCAAAATCGTCAGCTGACTTATGTATTTCTTTTCTTTTAAAAACAAAAAGGATAATTAAGCACATAATAATAACGAATACAGAGAAAATCGTTGTAGCAAAAATTATATTCTTTTGTTGATTGTCTTTCAGCTGTTGCGATGCCATTTGAGTACTCGATCCAATAGTAATGGAAGAGATTAACGTCGTTGACACTATTGTTTTGCTTGTTTCAAAATAAATACTTTTCACTGCAGTTGATGTTCAATCGGTGAACGATAAAATGGTTGTTTCGTTCAATAATAATTCACAAAATGAATCTATACTTTCACATCGCTGATACAGCTCATGAAGAACTGAATCATTGAGTACTCAAGTCGGACGTTGTTCTGAATCGAAAGAATCTTTAAATTTGTATATGAAACAGTTGCATGGATGGTCAAGATTAGGGGTGGCACTTTATCTTTACTTAACTTTGAAAAAGTAAAGTAAAGTAAAGTAGTGAACTTTACTTTACTTGGTAAAGTAAAGCAGTGAACTTTACTTTATCCGGTAAAGTAAAGTAAAGTAAGTCAACTTTAACCGAAAAGTAAAGTAAAGTAAAGTAAAATGACTTGTATTAAGTTAGGCTTATTGTTCATTTTCTAGGCCAGTATCAAGCTCTGATAACGCTGCAGCATACAAAAGTGTTCATCTATGAAAAATGTGACCTTTTCATCATTACTGTACTTTATTTTCCACTTTTTTTATGAATAAATCGTTCCAAAAATACTTTCATATGCTGCAGCGTTATTAGTGCATGATACTGGGCTAAAAAATGGGCAACAAACTCAGCTTTATTTAATTCACTTTACTTTACTTTACTTTACTTTACTTTTCGGGTAAAGTTGACTTACTTTACTTTACCGGGTAAAGTAAAGTAGCGAACTTTACTTTAACAGGTAAAGTAAAGATAAAGTGCCACCCCTAATCATGAACTAAGAATGTGGTTGTGACTGTATCTGTATCTGTGAATCTTCTCTTCATATTCATATCTTCACAAAGATATCAACAATAGTAATGTATGTGGCTTATACCAATGGATACGAGTAGACAGCAGATGGACTATTTTATTGTAATTTTGTTTATTGCTGATGAATTCTCTTTTAAAAAATGAGACACAATTTTCTTCGACAACGCATGCGGCTTTTCCAAAAGTATATCATTCGGAGATGGAAATCAGAGAGCATTACATAATTTATTGTTCAATTTTCCGGACATGGATCCTTACATAACGATCAGTAATAAATGAAACAAGTATTCACATCACTTTTTATTCTTCTTTATTTATGTAAAATCATTATTCTTACATTTTCTTCATATTTATTTGAAGGTCGGATGAAGTCTTAGTTTCCATTGTATAATTAAAAGAAAACAATACTTTTTCATTTATTCTCTTAAGGTGCATTTTATTGAGCAATAACGTAGGATTTAATTTTTTTTTCTTGTCACATTATATATACACGACATAGCAATTCTATTAACTATTTTTATAAAATGCATCAATCTTGTTCCGTAAAAAAATGCATTCACATGTCACGTGGTTTGTGTCATTGTTGCCAGCAAAATCTGTGCTTACAACATTTTAATGAATACAATAAATTATCCATTTCTCATCTAAATCAATTTAATAATCAAACGAATATACTTGACGATCGTCTTAAAACATTAAATATTTTTAAAATAATTGGTAATAGTCGTCGAAAGCTCGAACAATGGCGTGAAGATTGTTATACTAAGATAGACTTATTTTTCGAACAAAAATGTCAAGAACTTGATCGACTTGCTAATGAAAAAGTTAATCAACAAAAAGACGAGCTCAATCGAATACAAATAAAGTTAACTGAACTCAACAATGCACAAAAAACAACTCATCAAGATATCGATTTATTGATCTCAAAGATGAGTCAAATTAGAAGCAGTATAATGGATTTAGAAGAAACATGTTTCAAAATCACTACTCATCCATTAATACTAAATGATACGTCCATTGATATTAAGAAAACGAACGAACATGATGTTAATTTATCGAGTCTTTCGCATGCATACAAAGCTATTCATCGTCCTGAAGGAGGTTTTCAATCATTAGCTTGTGACGGTCAACATTTACTGATACATCAACATCCAAATTTATGTTTATTTGATCGAGATGCGAATATAGTCACACAAACTGTATGGTCATACGGTGAAATTCGTGACATGTGCTGGTCGGTAAGCTTAGGTCAATTTATTGTTCTTGGAGCAAATAGTATCTTTTGCATTAACGAAAATACAATGTCTATACAAGAAGTAGATACCATTCGAGAACAAGATTGGATATCATGCACATGTTCGGAGGCAGTTCTTTTCGTTGTTACAAATGAATGTGCTTCATCGATTATGGAATACATACTATTTCCAGCAATTGAATTCGTTAGAGAACGAAAACATCCTCTCCTATGTAAAAAAGATGAATTTATCGTTGGTGTTGTTTATAATAATGCAAATCTTGCTCTTATGGTTATGAATATGCTCAAGAAATCCATACACATGGAACTGAGAAATGCTAAGACATTGGATCGCATCTGGTTATTTCAACCTGATATTGTTTGTACGCAAAAAATAGCATTCCGATGTTGTTCACTTACTTGTGACCAATGGCTCATTGTCGACTATGAAACCGGACGTCTCCTTCAGATAACAAAAGATGGAAAAATCAAGGAAACAATAAAGTACTATCCATGTCCATATCGTGCTATTCTTTTCGATCAAAATAAACTTGCACTATCGGGAATGAACGGTGTACACCTTCATACAATTCATTGGCACGAATGACTACTTTTATTTTCTTGTAAACATGTTAGAATCATCGATATTCAATTAATTAATAGATGTACATGTAGAAGAAATCATATTTACTTAAATGTTTGGAATATAAATCAAATATTTTGAATTTAAGAAGTCCTTTTCAAAGTTTTTGTTTTTGAGCTTGACATCTCACGGCAAAGATTCCAGTTCAATAGATTAAGTCTACGAGAAGTTATTCCAAAAATATAAATCGACTCATGCATTCAAGATGTATCTTTTATTTCAAATAGTCAATATAATGAAGTATTTTCTTAAGTGAAACCCTCATATCCTAGTCTCCTTTAACTGAGTCCATTCTTTTTCAATTTTCTTGTACTTTGTGTTCTGTAGAAACTTCAATGATTAAGCATTGAACAAAGATAAATGTAAATATCGGATTATATGTTTAATTTTGTTATGTACTTAACTTAGATAATACTGCCACCATGTAATATGATAAGTTCCTACAAGATGACTTGAGAGTTTCCTAAATTGAACTTCTACAATTACCACTACATAGTTCTTCTAGTTGAATTGTTTGTTCAGAGGCTTGAAGCTTTAGGGTGTGAGTGTGCGTGTTGGCGTCAGTGTTGCTTGCCTTCCGTTCACATTGAAACAGCCAACAGCCATACCCAGCACCCACCCACACCCTCGAACGGTTCATCTCCTGCCTTCCGGATAGTTATACTACTACTGTATTAGAAAGGGTGTATTTCTTTCCCCCAGATGTCTGAAGGAAGACACTCCAAGCATTCGATAGTTGCTCATTTTCACAAGTATCATGCACCTACTTTATGTTTTCTATCATTTTTGAAGGTTTTTTCTAGATTTTTCGATTTGACACTATATTACTCTGAGAAAAGAGCTGAAAAGCATCTCTAATACGTACAGGCTATGTGTCTCTTTTGGGTATCCATATCCAATTGTAATGCTCATTTCACAACGGCAAATGATTCGAATTTGACTATCAAGAAAACTGTTTGTACTCTAATGTCGATGAGCACGATAAACTAATAAGACAACATATAAAATAGAACTTGAAGGAGCATCCAATCATGATCTTGAAAAAACAATAATAATTATTTTTCTTTTTTGCACAGCAAACTTTTCAGATATCTTGTATTTTCATTTTCGTAACAGTATGAAAAAAGCGACTTCTTTCTATTCCTCTGTGAATATTTGAATTTGGGTGATTGATGCAGATTATTGTTTTTCGAATCTCATCAAACATTTACGTATTGTCTTCCTGTCTTATCTTTTTTCGATTCATAAAAACAAAAACAAATTAAGTAACATTTACAACTATTAGGGAAATATGATATCTGTCTAGAATTATACATTATCTTTGGTTACTGACTAATAAATAAAGACAACTTTATCATTTTTTCTATTTCACTCAGCAAGTTTCAACAATTTGTTTTACTTATTTTTTGATAAAATAAATCATGGAGTCTCTTGTAATAAACCTTCTTCTATTATTATTCTTAACGCCATGCTATATAGCTTTTTCGTCATCATCATCATCATCAAAAAATGGCCAGTTTCATTATACACATAACAAACAACAATTGAATACGTTATATAACAAACCAATACAATCCATCCAAGAATATAGTCGTCCATTACAAATGCCGGGTGGTAACTTTTTAAATAAGTTGGGTATTAATCATCGGGGACAAGTAGCTACTTATGAAGATGGTCAACGATTTTTGGTACATAAAGGAAAAAATTTTGGAAAAAATTCACAAACAGTAACTGTTGACGCACGATATATGTCAAACAATTGGTCACCACGTGGATCACCTGTAAATGTTCATCATGAAAAGTCTGTGAATTTAGGTGATTTAGTCAAGAGTGGTGGTGCCCATTATAGTCCTATCTGCGATAATTGCATACACGGCTCACAACGAATGCAAGAACGCTTTCGAAACGGAAAATAAGTTTTACGTTATCATAATTATATTTCGATAAAAGCACATATTTTGATTCACACCTACACCCAGGCTTTTAACGCTTCTGCTAGATGCTGTGCTCCATTGTCCGTGATTTGATTCACATTTAAATACATATAGGTTCATGTCTATATGGGAATTACATTTCAACACGGTTCGAAATCTTTTACTATGTAACAAACTAGAGTTTATGGTCTGTACCATATTGTTTAGTTGAC
Organism: Rotaria socialis; assembly: GCA_905331475.1. Classification (NCBI taxonomy): domain Eukaryota; kingdom Metazoa; phylum Rotifera; class Eurotatoria; order Philodinida; family Philodinidae; genus Rotaria; species Rotaria socialis. The sequence goes on along the minus strand of CAJNYU010001987.1, from coordinate 20,291 downwards.
ACTGAATCATGTTATATGCTCTTTTCTAGTAATTAAAGCAGAGCTCTTTGATTGTAATAATATAAGAGATAATCTTAAATCCCAGAAGTTTCTAGATAATAGTCTCTATCCTAACTATTCTCACTGGTTTTCACTTCAAAACAAGCAAAATATTAAATAAGCGAAAGAAATACGACTTATGTTTGAAACTATTCTGACGATTCACCAAATTAAATTGAAAAATACTCACACAAACTTGGTCAAAGGCAAAATGGCTATCTAAAAAAGGCAGATATTATTGGCAATTTAAGTGTGGTTTTCTTATTGATTCGATATTACATGATCATTAGCATGTGCACGACAATATTTCAGTTTTAAAAATATAGGAAAGAAGCTCTTTTAATCAAAAATACTTCTCAATGTTATAATGAACGGAAAGATGATAGAATACTTATAATATATCGTCCCAAAACTTTTATTAGATTCTTGATATAAAAAAATTAATAGAGAATAGGAAAGACTTGTCTTTGACGATTATGCTCGTAGAAATTCAGTGATCAAATTCAGCATAGAATCTTAATCGAACTTATTTATAAAGCATTCTCAACTGAACTTGAAAATAGTTGTTGATGAACTACGACTTTGCTTTCTTTAGATCCTATTTGAACAACTAGGATACTCTTGCCAATTAGTCAACTGTAACAAAATGAGGTCTTGACAATTTGGCCACTGGAATCTTGAGAGTGTGGGTGTGGGTATGATTCAAGAGAGGGCCCAAATCCTCACCCCGCCCACACCCACACCCACACATCCTTGAGTCACGTGATGGTATACATTTCATCCTTGAACTGCGATAGCGGTATGCATCGTCATTCTAGTATCGTTTCTGTCAGTAAAATTTTCCCTATATTAGTTGTTTTACTGCTTGTATGCTCGTGTAAAATTGGTGCCGTTTGTGGAGGTATTGGCGCCCTCTCCATTGTGGCTTGAAAATTTTTGGTTTTCTCTCGTTCACTACGATTCATCCCAGTGTATTCAGACGGATAATCTATAAGGTAACTCTTTGTAACAAGATCAACATTATCTTTGCGTATTTGTTTATACTCCCAACCGAGTTCATGTGCCAATTGTTTCGATCCATTGCTGTTTGTTGATGTTTGCAATAAGATCGTACGCAGCATGAAATTCTGTTTTTCCAGAGAAATTTGTATATTTGCATACTTGCTCACGTTTTCTGGATTACTGTTGTTATCTCCGCCATCTGTAATTATGATAATCCGTCGTTCTTGAGCACTTTGAGAAGCATCTTTTTTCAAATAATCTATAGATTCTTTATACGCATCATACGTAGCTGTGGTTGGTCCAGCTGGTTTTAGCTCATTAACATATTGAATCTCTTTGTTTGTGATGTGGCAAAAGTCGAAACGCTTCGCCGAACTGGTATCATAGACTAAGAGAGCAACATTGATTGTTTTAGATTGTTTTCTGAAAGTGAAAATATTTAAAATTAATGAGCGAAATGTTGATATTATATTGGACCTCACCTATCTTTCAATACGCCGTTCAAAATCTGTTTCGCCAGTTCGAAACGAGTCTTACCAAAAAAGTTCCAAAAACCATCATGTTTCTTCATGGATGTACTGATATCAACCATAAATAACTCAAAACACTCGATTTGACTGGAATTTGGCGCCATTATTTTCTCTTGACAGCTGCGAAGGAAATAGTAAATTACATGCAAGAAAACATAACCTAACTCAAGCCTACGATACTATAGTGTCAGAATGGCAGTTAAACGAAATATAGCAACTTACTCTAGTAATTTTGAGCGGCGTGTCCTTTTGCAACGTTACGAATTCAAATATTCTGTATTGTCAAAATAAGCATGCTTCTTATAGTTATTTTATCTTTGTTATCATTCTCATACAAAGTGATGTAAGTCGTAATACTTCCTACGAAACGTGCCTACAGTAGGGAAAAACCAAGGCGCCAAATATGACTCATTAAACTCAGAAATTCTCAAAACATTTTTAAAAAATGGTGGGGGGTTGTTGTGTATGTGAATGCGGCTGTGTATGTGTGTGACGGGAGGAGTCCTTCTTCGTGTGAATCAATATATGTACTACTCACTGGACTACACCGACTCCCACAACTTGTCGTTGCATCTCATTGTTCATTCGCCTTTTCAATTCTACATTGCACCTCCTTTCACACCCACACCCTCGGTGGACGAATAATTTATCTTATAATAAATTAAGGCAATTGATATATTTCAGAATAAAAAAAGTTGATTACGTCAGGGTGTGGATGTGGGTGCGTGATTGTGTTGGCTTGAGTATTGGAGTTGTCTTAGTGCATAGTCACACCCACACCCACCCCAATTTCAGTTACAATCTATTCGATAAAAAGGCATAGAGATTTTCATTTCCTAAAAATCAGTAGTAAGAAAAGACAGAATAACCATAAAATAGATGAGCATCGGTCACCTGAGTGTTCACCAAGAACATTAATGAAATTTTGAGAAATTCTCGCAACTTTCAACTATATAAAACTGCATTCAGCAACGACGAAACCGTGCAACGTGTGCTTAAACAGACTGTTAACGGACACAGAAAAAATGATTTCAATGACTACTCTCATAACCTATTTTAATCGAGCACAAACGCATTATTAATTAGGTACGGTACGCTGTAAAAACAACACTAGAACTAGTCCTTGAATATTTCTTTAAATTGTTGACAAAAAATATTTTTGTAGTGATCCATATACATCACAGAGATTAGCTGGAAAAGTAGCTTACTTTATTATCTTTCAGTTCATTTGCGAGATATTCTGCTCGTTTGTCTCCGATTTGATTCTGCTGCAACTGTACTAGGGTTAGTGTCTATGGTAAAAAGTGAAGATGATTATTGAAGTCGCATGCTAATGGTGTCCAACGTCAACTATATTTGAGAATGCACATCTGTCACTGTACATGATATCAGACTACTTTTTTTGTAGTTGGAAAGTGAAAAGTTGAGTTTGGAAAACTGTCAGGTTATATATCTTCTAGCATTAATTAAAAAGTGAGTTCTCTAATTGTAGATGGTCTCGAGAGGAATATTTCAGCGACAAAATAAATAGTGAAATTCAAAAGTTTAGTTATATTTCATTATGTAAGTTGATCGGATGTGCTAACTCTATGCACTAGAAGTTTCTAAAAATTGATGTGATTGGAAACAAAAAGAAGTAATTTACTTCAAAGGCTAGTGTAGCCGATTTCAGCAGCTGCGGGGACTTATTTCATTATGATTCATTGGGACTTTTCAATCAGTCTCTACATATTTTAAGATAAATCCAATCAGGTTCTTGAATACATTCAGGGTACTAATTAGTATCGGATAAAACAAAGGAGGAATCTCAAAGTTTTGTGTTTCTTCATACATTTCTTATGTAACAGAAAAACATAATGATGACATAGATAGATCACGCTGAACTTATTTAATTAATAGTTTTGCTCCTGGTTCGAAGTGGCTTTTCATTTTTACAAGAAGTTTATAATATAATGCATTGAATTACAAGCAATCGATATATCGTTGCCGAATAAGTCAGAGAAATAGTTTTCGTTTGCTTGACGGAAAAAATCTTGTTCTATTCTAATAACTCTAGATTTCACAACTCCATGTATGGAGCAAATCATTAAATTGCAAGCATTATTAGTGTATTTACTAATAATAAGAATATTACATAATATTATTCTTGATCGTATCGTTTTTTAAACAGTATCATCATTTCACTGAGGTAAAAGGAGCAGAATTTCTTCATTTGAACAGGAACGACAGCTTTCATTTGAACAGGAACGACAGCTTTCATTTGAACAGGAACGACAGCTTTCAGTTGAACAGGAACGACAGCTTTCAGTTGTAGGAGTTATTTCTTTGGAGAGCGTTCTTTTATTAACCATGTAATAAAAATTTGAAACGTTTTCACTTAGAGCTGAAATTCAAAAGTAAAGCACAAATCATTCATTTGAAAATCGTTCGTTCCAAGAAATATTGAAACAAGTAAACTAGGAAAATCCTCGATAAATAAACTTTAGAATTAAAAGTTGAACTTTTATTTTCACACATCACTACTAGCGAATAGAGGTTTACATTTTCAGTAAACACTCATAAGTGAGTAGAAATACTTCATGTGCATTGTGATCGTAATTTACATCTGTGAAAATTGCTCGTTCTCCTTGGATTTTCATGTCGGAATCTAATCTCAAAACTTGCATCCTATGAACGTTCTTTGAACAAATAGCGCATCCGTGTAAATTCGTCTGGGTTGATAAAATATGATTTTGATAACTAGGTGTGACAGGAAAAATGTCAAGTCAAAAAATCCGCTAGAGGCAGATAGCTTACTGTATTGACTTTTATTGCTTCGTCCAAATTAGGTATGAAGAAAAGCATTAAATGTATTACAGAGAGGACTTCAGTTCATAAAACCGTCAGTCTATTTTCTTTAATTAGGGTGTGGGGTATGACATGGTTGTGTGAAGGTGTGAGTGTGACTTTAGAAGAAGGCATTCATACCCACACCCACACCCTCCGCATCGTACTGTCTTTCTATTGATCTTATAATGCGAGCAACGTTTATCCCAATCGTCTTCTAGGCAACCAGAGTTTTAAAAAGCTAAAAACATTGAAAAAAAGGGTATTCACTGGTTCGATATGAGCAAATTTTGCTGTTTCATGAGAATATAAGTATCGGTGTTAGTGGATACGCTTCAAAAGAATATTCACATCCACATTCTCTTGAATATTTGTTTAGATGACTGGCACAAAAGAACTTTGTAGTGCCCTAACTATATTACACAGACTAGATGGAAAAGTAGCTTACTTTATTTTCTTTTAATCCATCTGCTAAACCTTGTGATCCTTTGTCTTCGATTTGATTCTGATGCAAGTACAATATACTTAGTGTCTACAGCAAAAAGTAAAGATAATTATTAGAATTGCAATCCAATGGTATATAACATTTATCATTATCTGATAACGCACAATCTATTACTATGTACGTCATTAAACCGCTTCTTTCATGTTAAAAATTTAAAAAAAGGAATGTTAGGTGCATTACGGAGAAGGCCTGAGTTCTCACAACCTTCAAATTATATTTGCTTTTGCATTATGTTACTCGTGAATTCTCTGATTTGTGAGGCTCTCAAAAGAAATAGTTTACTGATAGAGTAAACTGTGCAATTGGAAATGCTATCTTGAGGGTGTGGGTGGGTGTCGGTGTCGGTGTGAGCGATATAAAAACGACCCACATCCCACCCACACCCTTCAATGATACAAAGGTCAACACTTGCAGTTAAAGGTACTTCTACACATTACACACACCCCACTTATCGATGACGCAGAACAGACAAAGAAAAAATATATGATTGGCTTTTCTCTTCTCTGGTGAAAGTGAGTTTGATTAGAGGACGCCAGATGATAGTACCACAAATATGAATTAGTATGAGAAGATATATTTTTATTTAACAAAAAAAATTACAATAGAGGATAAACTTCCCTAATGGAACGAACCATGTTTTCAAAGGGGCGATCACCGAATCGACGTCGCCACATAAATTCTGTTAAATGAGTTTGCAAAAGAGTTACGTGCTGACCCATTTGCCTTTTCTTTTTCATCTTAGCACACATCCACATGTTCTCAATGTTTTGAGTATGTGTTAATGTGAGGGGATCGACAAAATTTTGTGAGTGATTTACAGTGAAATGTATGTAATGATGAGGCCCATTGCGTATGTTGTTATAAGCGGCCCACTGGTCGCTGTGAATAGTTGTACCCGGAAGTATATACTGATAAATAATAGGGAGCAGTGTTGCCGCGTCACGACGATCAACGAGAACGGCGAAGCACTCATGAGTGATACGGTCTGTACCACCGAAAACCCATTGATTATTAACTACGCGACCGACATTATATTTACGCTTGGTCCACGAACTTTCGTCAATTTCGACGATATGACCAACACCGCCGATTGTTGGCGGATGTAATAAAAAATACGTGGCACATATGTCTCTCATAAAATTCTTCCAGTCGACAATTGTCGACTCGCTAGCGAATTTGCAATGACGTCGCAGATGTTCATGCGAATCATTGCATTGCGACCAGTAGAACAGCAAGTCGATGACTTGACGGAGTTCCAATTTTGATTTAGAAAAAAATGTTCCGTCGCGAATGGAACGTGTACTCTTGCAAGTGCGACAACGCCAGAGGTATTTGTCGCGAGAGCGAGCGCAAGCTCCCATGTACCAATTATTATGTTGTTTGGCACAGGGAGTCGTGGGACTGATTGGAATCAAACCGATATTTTGGCAAAATTCAATAATCTTTTCGGTAGTATTTGTGTGTTCAACCCACTCACGATCTGTGAAAGAGTCGAAGGGTAGTAGTGGTGTGAAAGCCATTGTGATTGTGAATGATAGCTTACAACATTTTTTCTTATATCTCATGTAAACCAATTTATTAAAAAGTTAAGCTACTTTAATTTTTGATAATTGTTATTGTTCTGTTTGAAACATTATCATCTGGCGTCCTCTAATCAAACTCACTTTCACCAGAGAAGAGAAAAGCCAATCATATATTTTTTCTTTGTCTGTTCTGTGTCATCGATAAGTGGGGTGTGTGTAATGTGTAGAAGTACCCAGTTAAATATATGATTTTTAAAGAATATGATTTATTTATCACCGCTTATCTTAGTTTTCCGCTTGCACAATTCAAATTCAATAAGTTTATCAATCACCGATGTGGATGACTATCTATTCATTCTCGACACGTGCACATTCAAGGTAGTAAGCATCCTTAAAATTCGATCAATAATTTCTTTTCTTTTTATCTATTTTATTTAGAATTGGTCGAACGACTTATCCAATCGAAAGCCTTTTTAATTTCCAATCGTTATTGGTTTTAAAATTAAAATTAAATTTATCAAACAAAATAACTCTTTTTGTTTCAGTTTACTTCGATAATTATTCAAAGTGAAAATATCAATTTTGGCTTACAGTGAATTTTCCAAAATTCTTTTTACATCCTTCAAAAGAGATTATTATTCCAATTTTGTTTTGAAGTGCAGAAAGTTACTTCAGTGGAAAACTGAACGAATGTGCTTGTTTATTTAGAATGTGTTTTCCCAAATCATCACCGAACATATACCTTATTAAATCGACAAAAAGAATTACGTGACATTGGATGCTACAAGCTGTCATTGTAATTTTGGAGAATATTCTTTTTAATTTTCTTTTGGCATACATTCTATTGAGGAGTTCGAGTCGATAAACGGTTCCATAAATGCTCTTTATTACTTTGTAACAGTTATATTGTTTACAAAAAATTAATATAAAATCTTTATTGTAGATTATATTTTTGAAATAGGTGTACTAGTTTTAAAACAAAATGACTTTGGAAAACAATGACGAAACACAGATTCAACAATTGATTAATGATTGGACAAGTGCTCTGTGCGCGAAAGATATCGATCGAATGATGGTCAACTATGCCGATGATGTAATTGTCTTCGACGTGAAGCCTCCATTCCAGATTAAAGGTGTAACTGAATGGAGACGAACATGGGAACAACGTTTACCTTATTTTCCGGAATCTTTTCAGGTCGAAACTCGGGATATGAATATTAATGTTAGCGGTGATACAGCATTTGTTCATTGGGTCTCGTGGTTTACTGGCATGCCAAAGGATCATCCAGCAGGCCAAACTTGGATGCGCGCAACTGTTGGATATAAGAGACAAAATGGACGTTGGTTTATTGCACATGAACATGTGTCACTTCCATTCAATCCAGAAACATCTCAGGTTGTACTCACTCCAGATATATAGATGCAATCAATGTTCCATTTTGATACAAAACTTTAATCAAACAAAAACCCTATGTTGAATCATCGGCGTATCATTTATTTTTTTGTTGTTGTTAACGTTTCACACAAATAAAAAAAAGTAGAGTTGGAGAAAATTTCACTACATTGCTTTTTGCTTACCTCATCATGCCTCAATTAATTTTCAGCAATATTCAAGAACTGAGAAATAGGAATTCCTAATCTGCCGAGTAGTTGCCAGTGCCGCTGTGATAATTCCTAGAAGAAATGGGAATCAACCATTGGTTCCCTCACAGTTTCGCCATTCACGAAAGTCGCGATATTGATTTTTTCACAATAGTTTGTGCACAGAACTATTTATTCTCACAAGTTTGCACGCGGAAATGAGCCGAAGAACAAAAATTATCTTGAATATTCCATATTTTTACCTTTAGTATGCAAGAAACTGTTGGGGAACTGAGGAGAAATTCCTCAATCTCAGTCCTTGGACACCCCTCATTTAGTCGCATTGCATTGCGCAAAACCTCTATTTCAAAAATTAGAAAAACGATCAGCAACATTGCAATAAAAAATTATTTAGCACGCTATTCGTTGATATAATCTCGTGGCAGCTTATACGAGTTACGCAGAATATGTTGGACTTTATCGATGCTGAAATCATTTTGAACGCACAAATTACGGCCAATCTTCAGTCAATTCTTAATTGTTTCTTAGATTTAAATGAGAGCAGGTATTGAAGTGCCCATGCTGTGAAAACGCATTTCTTTCTGGTGAAACAAAAAAACATTTACTTATAAAATTTCTTTTTATATACTTTTACTCGATGAATTTCGCTTGTATTGGCGCATTTTGTAAATCAGTCGAAAAAAACATTGCCTTGTATTTCTCTTATACCAAAATAATAGATAATATAATCAATAAATGAATAATTAAATAAATTCAAAGTTTAATTTCACCGATTCTAACTTCACCGAATCAAATATAATCGATTCTAGATATGAAATTTTATCTTAGCTAACTAGTTTATTAGCGAATGAATGAATTAGCTACATCTGACATGGTCAATATCTGACTTCGTAACCATCTGAGTTAGCTTTCAGTTCATTGGGTGCCGACAGGTGACAGTAAAAATGAACATCTATATAAGATGAAGGAGTACATATGTGAGATATCATTTTACAAGGAATAAACGGCATATGTGGGGCATGCTCTATACCGACTCTTGCGACGGAATATCTCCAGGTGTTGAGCCAGGAATTTCAACGAAACTTACATGGATTTTTGAAGTGAAATGTTGCAATCTCAACTATAGAAGATGACAAAATCATAAATGTCGAAAAGCTCGAATATTGCTAAAATAAACGATTTAGTGTTAAATTGTTTCCTATTGGTAGTTAGCGTTATTTTATGATACTTTGCTAATTGTTCATTGCATGACGCGACTATCTTGACGGTGCGGGTATGATCGTTCAGCACACCCACACCCACAATTTATTATTGTAATTTTTTAAAGTGACTTTCGATTATATCACTTTACTGAGAAGCAAGAGTTGAGCGTAGCATATTGATTTGTAATTTTTGTTAAGATCTAGGTCATTTTGATTCTGAATTGTCTTTTGGTACAAACGAGTCTTACTTACTTTATTTCTTTTTCGATTCGGAGTGCACGCACACTAATAAACTTGCATAATAACAATAAGAAAGGCATATGAGAGGTGCAATATATGATCTTTCTTTGTAACAGGGACCATAGCATGTGTATGATCAATTGCCACTTTCTTATTTTATTGCCAACTAAACCTAATCAACAAAAATAAATCAATCAGATTTGTTGAAAGAATCCCTTTTGTGAATGAGCTAGTCAATGAGAAACCTACTTGGAACTCGTATTTACATATCAATAGAGAACCAAATACAAAACAAGGCGTAATCAATTCATTTCATTGAATAATAAAGCACAGAGCAGCCGGGATGCAATCATCATCCATGCCGTCCACTGATCCAACTCGAGTCATACACTCGAGTAAGAGTAACCTTGAATTGATTCATTCTGCCAATACAGTGAACTATCAATCCGAGCCAATAATTAAATTGTCACGTATCTCATCAGCGCGTTATCAACCGCGTGTCACGCGAATTCGCCGAACGAGACGCCAACCTATTTATTATGAAAATAGTTGGAAACAAGGAACTTCACAATTTAAAAAAATTTCGCGTACGCTTTCAAGTCGCTACCATCGTCGCATTACGCCCATCAGTCAACGAAAGTTCGTACCCGTCGATACTTTTATGCATTTTGATACTGAAACCACCAAAGTGAGTCTATCATTCATACATATCAAAATAATTGAAGGAAATGTCTTGCTATGTTTTTTAAATTTCAGCAAAACCATAAGTGGATGAATTCAATCAAGCGTATCTCAATACCGACTTTCGTCCGTAATTCAAACATATTAGGAGAACTATCTGAATCAAATGGGAAAAAAAGACGAAAGTAAGTAAATTATTGATAGGACAAGTTACACTCATATTGAGAAGTATATAATGGTTATGTGATTAGCCCCCAAAATCTTGTTTGTAATCATGACTCTTGTTCTCTAATTTTGACTCGAGTTGTGGAGCTGTCAAAATTCAATATAAATCGTTTATGTTGAAAATATATGCTTTTATTTTTCTTTTATGCAAAAACCTAGCAGATTTCAGATAGATGAAATATTGATTTCACAAATTGAGCTAACAGAGAGTTACTTTCGTGAAGAGTTTTCAAAAAAATGATCAAATTTTGTTTTAATATTCTTTTTCATTTCAAATCTCTATTTAGGAAGCGAAGAATTTGCTCTCCATGGATTTTGTTTTGTTGCTTGCTCTGCTGTGCTCTTCTTCTATCAGCAATTGTGGCTATTCTTCTTATTGAACTATGTACGTAGAATTTTTTTAATCTTACTGACTACTAATTGAACTTTCTTGAATCATTAAATTGCAAACAGTACCAAAGCCTCGTACGTCAACATCGACAACAAGTACAAGTGAGTAGACTGAAGTATACGTGAACTTTTATGTTAGGATTTATAATACATTGTGATCACGAACGGGTGTAAGCTCAAAACAGAGCAACGTCATAGATAAGCATGAATCTCAAATTGAGAACGTCTCGATAAACTATTCTATCCATTCGGTTAAAAAATGAAACACGTAACCAATAGAATACAAAAGAATTTACACAATGAGTCTAAATTACGAAAATAACGAAGAAAACTACTATTACCAAAAACAGATTTAAAAAAATGCTCCGTAAGGGTACACAAAAGAAAGGCAGGAGAAATGATTTATTTTGCTTTGTTGCATCGTTATGAAAAGCCTTCGCAATATTTCATTATATTCAGAGGTGTACTTTGTATTGTTCACGATAAATTTAATTATAAATTTTTCACTTTTGTACGAATATACTTTATAAAATGCACCGATGACGAAATGTGAATAATCTACAAATGCTTCTTCTTTCCGAGCTTCATATTCATTGAAAGGTTTTGTTATTATTTTTCAACGGTTCATTCTTTACAAGAAAAAAAAACGATATTTTACCTTTAGCCTTAGGAAATCTGAGACTATTTTGAAACGAATCCACTGAAGTTTTTCAATCAGTTTTTTCTTCTTATACTGATTTCATGCATATGAATCGAAAATTCATTATAAACATCAATTGTTTGTCCTCTTTTATTTGCTTATTTCCTGCAATTCAAATAACCTGACGATCGTACCAGTGATGCATTGAGCTACCTGCAGCGGTGTAAAGCAAGGGTGCATTTTCGAAAGAAGTCGAGCAGTGTAACAACTACTCGACGTCCTTCCCATGTAACATATAAATATCCTTGAATAAATCGAAGATGTGGCTGACTGGGTGGGTGTTCTGTTAGTCATCCCTCACCCACATCCAGTAAATAAAAACTGACTGTATTTAACATCGGCTATAAATCATTTTTCACTATCTGATATGATGTGCTCGACGAGTATTGCTCATTGGAGAAACATATTATTTAGTCAAACACGAAAAAATGAAATCAACTCTACATAAGTACTAGCCAGTCGGAGTTATTTTATATACGTATATAGATCAATTCATTTTTGCATTTTCAACTTCACTGTTGTTCGAAAATAAAATGTGCCGAATAAATTGTTTCTGGTGAATTTTCTGTAACTTTCTAGTTGTGTTTTCATTTTATTAAAACATATCTTCGTATGTAAATATTCTTAATATTTTGATATGTTTGGTGGACTGTCATAGAGTAGAATTATTTTAATAGAGAATGACCATTTATTAATAGCAGAAATGTAATATATCTTTCTATTGTCATGCATGACGTTTTTATCTTTTACTTATTGATTTATATCAATTCGAAGCGATGATGAGAGTAGATAGGCATCATCATTGAAGTTATCAATGTTTGCTTTTAATCCATGTTTTCACCATTTTTGCATATTGTTATTAATAACTATAGGCACAACATCGACGACAAGTACGAGCACTACTACAACGACGAGTACGAGTACTACATCCTCGACAAGTACAAGCTCGACTAGTACCACTTCGAGTACATCAAGTAAGTTAATCTTTCGAAAGTGGAAATGGGGTGCGATCTAATTTTTAATAGGTACAACTTCAACCACGACCTCAACGTCTGCAACGACTTCGACGGCATCAACAACTACTACAACAACTGTGTTGAGTACGCTATATTTTTGTATTAAATTGCTTGAATAGTCCTGTATGATATCACTGAGCTAAGAACCATGCAAGCATTATTTTAGCTTATAGAGCACATTAAGTCAGAGATTCCCAGACCTGCGAACCTGATTTGACTTGAAATCATAATATACTCTATAAAAATCGTTAATCCATATTCACAGCGATACCAACTTGAATTCTTTACGAACACCCCTCACTGGATGGATCATTTTTGCACAGATCATAATAGCTATCTGAGATATCAGTCTTGCAAAGTCGATAATTTGACGACGTACTTACTATTGACTATATAGAGAGCAATCAAGAAAAATATTTATAATATAAACGAATGTTTCATAATTTGCGATTCACTTTTTATTTTTCTCAGTATTGTGAACGTACTTGAAAGCTCATGATCATCACAAAGGAGTTACCCCATCGATTAAAATTTTTAAAAAACTTGATCAAAACCAATTTTTTGACGCCACAACTTCGTAACGACGAAAATAAAGATCCTGAAATATTTATTGCAGATGAATTCTACTTAGACCTAAGATCTCTGAAAGATTCATTCATATTGCTACAGATAGAGTATAGAGTAATTTTTGAAATTCTTACAGGAATCTTTTCGGCTAACTACTTCAGATAAACTATGGTAAGCATTGCTTGTAACAACACATTTTAGTAAATCCGATCAAGTGTGATTCAAAACTGCATAATTTCTATTATTTGTAGCGACTACGACAAAAACTACGACTACAACAACAGGTAAGAGTTACTGTTAATAATCATATTTCTTTTCTATGAATTTATCATAGTAACGACATGTTATAGTGGGAACAATTTCGGTTTCACACCTCTGTTTTCTACAAGTGGGACAACTCCATCGTCTTGGACTCAGTATAGTTTTAATTATGTAGCAGCAACTACAACGCCGATTCTCATATTTTCCTTCACCACTAATTTGAATAGTAACTATTTTTTGGGTGATGTGTCTGCTACATTGATTAGTTCACCGTCTATTCAATTACTGGCGAATCCAAATTTTGGCAATTCAACAACAATAGCAACAGACTGGCTAGTATGGTGTAGTTACACTTGTACTGGTGGAGCTGGTGCACAGGTCACTTGGGGCACCAACTGCTATTTATCTACTGGTAACTGTTTTTTGGTTGATTGTCCGGATACTGGTAGTGGGGCAATTGTTTATCTTGGCCAATCTTTTTCGGCTACGATCGGTAGCACGTATAAAATTGATTTTTGGTTGCGGATGGCTTATGGAGGAGGAAGTACTAGTTTAACTCTATTCAACGCTTTTATTCAATAACAGTACGCAAAATAAGCGTCTTTTCATCAATGATGATAACATTTTCTTCATAAACGCTTTCTTATAAAAAAAAACTTGAATCATTACTTTACACTCCGTTTCTATGCTAACACAACTCATCGAATATTTGTTATACACACTAAATATGTCGTACCTACCGTCACGAACATAAACAATTATAAATCCTCTTTTAACATATTATGTTACCTTTCCCATAGGCAAATATAAAAAATAACAATATTTCATATAAGTAGAAGCTTCACAAATTCTTTCGAACTAAAGCGCTTTCTTTTCTAATTACTAAAAATCATTGTTAACCATGGTTTGGCGCAGTGATAGATTTTTTTCATAAACGTACATTTTTCACGTTGTATCAATATTCATCAATATTAGGGCGCATATATATCAATCTACTCTACGTACTCAAAGTAATAACAATAAAACACGGGTTCATCTTCAAAGGAAAAAGAATCTAAAAATGTTTAAGTAATTTATTTTTATAGTTCTTGCGTAACTATTGTTTCTAATTTCAATTTTACACATAAATTAATAATTTTGCTTAAACTTCAAATGCAAAGATGAGAACCATGTTGATTGTCGGACTCGATGAAACCTAGCACAAAACTCTAACCGACTTCTAATGTTAGCATTAGGTACTAAGTAGTGATAAAACAATTAAATACCATTCAATCGTCGGATCCCTTAATAGTCTCTCGATCAAATATGATATTGGGTTTAGTTTATCTTTGACATTGTCGCTCCTGAAGATGCGCTCAGAAGAGAACACATAAACTCGAATATTGTAATTTTTTCAGTTTCGAAATAAAATTTAAAATAACGCTATTCACAGCAATGTTTCGTTTTAATCTTTCCCTACGAAAAATGCTAGCCTTGAAAAAATATTACAAACGCCATCTGAAATACGCAAAATAGCAGTTCTATTGAAATTTATCGGTATTTTCTAAGCAAAGTTTTATAGCAGTTAAATGTAACAATTTGTCAACGGACATTGGCATGATTTCCGATGAAACAGAATCATTCGATTGTTGTAACTCCGATTGGAGTTGAAAATATAAACGATTAAGCTCATCGGTTCTTAAAAGACGACACGATGCATAATATTCACATAGAGTTAATAATTGTGTTGCTGATAAATAACCAATTGAAGCTGCTTCACAACGACGATTTAATTCTTTTGCAATCATTATATTTTTCTCCATGGATTGACGAGTTAAAGCAATTAGCTGTGCTGTTGTATATTTAGCATATTTTGGACTAGTTGAAAAATTTGATACGTCTCGTTGAGAAGTTTTAATACGATTAAATAGATCATCTCCGAATAATAAAAATTCGCTTGGACTATGATTCATTTGTGTAACCAATGCCGATGTTGGCCCTTCATCGATTATCATAAGATCATCATTTGACGTTGTTGTTGTTGTTGTTGTGACTTGCACTTGGTTTCTTCGTTTTGAATGTCGAATCTTCTTTTTAGTTACAGCTGGATACGATCGTTCGGATAATGTCAATGAATGATCATTCGCAAGTATTTCTAATTTTTCAATAAATTTTGCCGCTTTAAGAATTACTGCTGATGATCTCAACGTATTCAAATCATTTTTCAGAAGACCAACAAATGTACATAATTCTTCTGTAATATTAAACCCTTCGCAATTACTTTGTACACGCATACAAGCATCATGGACTTTATCACATTGTTCTTGTAATAATTGTTCAATGAAACGTTTCGTTTCTTGAACACTTTTACATTTGAGTTTACATGCTACTTTATCTTTTTCTGCTTCAATATACTTATTCGATAAGGATGATATAGCAGTGTTCAATGTTTTCGGAACAGATTTGATCAAACGTCGATCATGATAATGCATATCATATGAACATTTACCAGGACATACCGTGCATCGACCATTATTCATAACTGTGCATCGCCGAAAAACATGTTCACCACTTTGCGTAGTTTCAGTCAATGAGCATCGTTCATGGCACACTGCATTGCATTGTAAACATAATGTATTGTGATAAGGTGTCGTAATAATTTCATTTACCTGAAAATAAAAATTATTTTCCATCAGATTTATCTGTAGAATAGAAACATTTTTGTCGTGTTTTGAAATATGATTTCAATAGTAAGCTGCTAATAGAGTAATGAAAAACTCTTGAATTTTATTGGATCGTCGGAGAATCACTATTATAAGTAGATACGGTGTTTTCCCATGCAATTTCATCAAGGACTTTCGAGATTTCAGATGTTTAATCTATTTATGGATTTGAGAAACGGATCGTAGATGGAAATTTCTGGAAATGAATTAACCTTTCATAAAACGTTATAGAAGCTGGTGAATTCCATTCATCGATTATTTTCTCATGAAAGAATCATATCTATTACCAGGCAGTGTTTTCTCCAGTGATTGACTTCTCTGAAAACAAAATAGTACACACACATGAAATAGGTGATATGCTATCGACTTTGTACAATCACGGAAATTCTTCTAATAAACAATTTTCGAAATATTTTAACCTATTTAGAGGATATCCTATTACTGAAGTTCAAATCTGCACACAACGATCTTAACTATTTCCATCTAGAATAAATTCATTCAGAATATTAACCAGAATATTTTTTGTTTGTGCGCCATTTTCTGTTGTATATTTTTCAGCATTTTCTGAATAAATAAATGCTGCTTGTTCAAGTGCAATTAATTCGTCTTCAATCTGTTGCAATTCCATAATCATAAGACGACTTTCATGTAAAACACTTCGAATAATGTTTCGATCATTATTTAAATCTAATAAAGATTTTGTTGAAACAGGTGCTAATAAAACTAAAGTTTTTATGAAATCATTCATTGTTTGTATCGAAATATTCCAATCTCGTTGTAAAATTTCACGTGTTTGTTCTGACCATGTTTGAGGATCGGACGAAAATGCTGAATTTTGCATATAAAAAATTGCCGTATGATTAAGAAAGTTAATTGATTCGAAATTAACTGTATGCGAACTACAATTGGTTAAAATAAGGATCATATTTGAATAAAATCCATCAGGTATACGATCATGAAAACGTTCTAGAACATTTTTTATATTTACTGTCAAACGTGCCTGTGTACCGTTTAGAACAAGTACTAATGCTGTGAGATATTCAAATGATTGAATGCATTCAAAGATTTTATTAAGATTTTCATTATCGGCTAAATAACCGCCTGTATCATTGATACCAGGTGTATCGAAGAAGTTGAAGTAGACTTGTTCGACTTGAAATTGGTATTTTGTACATTGGCTTGTTTTGCAACGTGTGATATCATCTAGAAACGTTTCATGATGTTTAGGCATGATTGAAGACATAGTAGATTTCAAATAACGTGTTGGTATAGCTATTTTAAGATTTGATAATGAACCATCGTGGAATAGATTTGTTAGATAATTAATTAAAGTTGATTTGCCTAAGAATAATGAAATAAGTTGTTTTCTTTTTTTTTACTCAAAACGCTTTTTAAGAAATTACCAGTGCCTGTTTCTCCGATAATCACTACATTAATTTCCGTTGAAGAACTGTCGGTAGCAGTAGCCATCGTTTTAGTATTGAATAAAATGAAACTTACATCGAATGTACACTTTTTTGATTACTCACATGCAAAGGTTGGATGGGTATTTTATGTTTCTTTCTTTTTCTTTTTCTTTTCTGCAAAACGAAGAATAAATAAGTCGTGCTGAATCGAAAAAAAGTACAAACCATCGGCATGAAAAAGAAAGAAAAAGCAACTCCATTGAATTTCGCGACCTTGCTGCCATCATGCATGAAGATATATTCAGAAGAATATATTGTTTGAAGCAGGATAAAAAAAAGCATTAAAGGATTGATATGTTTGTATGTGAGTAGATGGAGACGTTTTGGCATAGCTGCTAACAAATTTCTCAATATTTTATCCCGTATTGGATATACTGTGTAGGAATGTCTCATTTTTCTCATTCATGTTTATTTGCTGCTAATAGAGACGTCATATCAATTTATCGGTGGCGGTGTTACCCTCAAATGAATGCCCTCTAGATAATCAGTAGTGATTTAATTCGTTGGTATCAAAATCAAAATCAACACGAACTTTTGAATTTTCATGATACATTCAATATTCTTCTGCAGTAAGAGTACTTTGTGTATTTGTAATCTTCAATTCTTGCTTGTAATCAAAATAGATGATGATTTCACAATATCCTTCTTCCAAGTGAATGATTTTGACTTGAATCGTTTTACTCAGCTGATTTTCTTAGAAGAAAAATCAGCCAGTGTCTTTCTACACGGAAATGACAGCAGTGTTTGTCGTATAGTGTCCCATGTGAAAGAACATAGAAAGAAAAGAATATAAGCGAAGAAAATACACATCGACGGAAAATTTTACGCTCTACAATATGAACGATTTATAATTTTTTTCACTAAAATTATATACAGTAGTGAGATATTCAGCGCCTGGTAACACAAAACCCTGCCAATGTCGATTAATAGAAACACATCCTGTTAGTCACAATCTCAATGGTGACAAGGAAAAGGTCCAATTCACTCATATATAGTGCATATTGTAATTAGTTTAAAAATAATTATATATATGCAGTGAAAACTCTATGAATGAACACCTCCCATTTGAACAGATGTTTTTAAGAACCCCCGATCGATTTTTGCTGTAAGTAAACCTCCGCAAGATGAACATCGAGCACTTTTTTTCAGTCATTTCTGTAGGAAAATACCTCTCTATAGTGAACATACATTGAGCAATTACGCTTTCGTGTATGAAATAAGTGGAGGAAAAAATCGATTGCACATAATACATGAGTGATAAATCAAATTTGAACGGTCAATTCGTCATAGCAAGCTTTGTCGCATGTATGACACAAATAGAACAATGAAAATGAATAGTCCGCGATTAGTTAATCGATTCTGTATGAGATAATAACGCACATTGCTTTTTCAATTGTAAAATGGCGACAAAACACATACTAACCTTATCTGAAAAAGTGCAATTAATTTATGAAAATGAAAATAACACTTCTTATCGCACACTTGCTGAGAATTACAAGATCTCGATCGGCAGTGTGTCAAGTATTATTAAATGCAAAGCAGAGTACATTGAAAGTTGCGAACAAAATGAAAACTCAACAAAGAAACGCAACTTTCGAGATGAATTCAAACAACAACTCGATCAACAAGTTTACGAATGGTTTCTCATTCAACGTGATACCTCTCTAACGAGGGAAGGCCACAAAGTGTTCAATCGCTTTTGCGTTGAAACTGCTTACATTATGTAGCTCCCAAGGAGTTATGAATACGCTGAAAATATTTTGGGCGGATAGTTTATTGTTATGAAAATAGACTATTTCTAAGGTATGGGTTTTAGTGAGAGCCTGGGGTCCCCCTCAGAAACATTAAAAAAATTGATTTACGAATTTCAACTTGAAACTTTACATAGAAAGACGCCCTAAGGAGAACAACTTTTTGTGAACATTTCAGGCCTTTCTATGTTTCCTATCACTAGACACAGTTATTGTGAAATTTTTATTTTACATCTTTCAAATAAAGTGGCAGATTTTATGAAAAAAACAAATTCAATGTCCAAAAACATTCATAAAACGCTATTCTCGTTGAGCTCTATTGTTATATAAAATTTCAAATCAAAATTCGAAAATCAATTTTTTCTAATTTTCCTGAGGGGGAGTACGGCCATCATAAAACAATGCCATAAAAATGGTCTATGTTCGTAACAATAAGCTATCCGCCAAAATATTTTCAGCGCATTCATAACTCCTGGGGAGCTACATAAAACATGTAGTTTCAACGAAAAAGCCATTGAACACTTGGTGGTCTTCCCTCGTAAGATGAACACCTCCTTTAATGAACACGTTTTGAACAGTCCCGTTAGTGTTCATCTTAGAGAGGTTTCACTGTAGTAGCATGTGACGTTCTCATAATTAGATTCTCACATACTTCAAATTGTGAAATTATAAAATGTGTAGTTGGAAAACTGTTGTCGTCATAGCATTGTTTGCGTGAAACGCGATCTGAAAGGAGTGTTGAATTTTATATACTTTAAATGTGGCCCCCCCCCCCCCCCACAGACCGTTACAGAGAAATTAATTAATCAGTTAATTGGTTAATTAATTAATTATTTATTAACTTCTCTGTAACGGTCTGTAGTGGTTTCTGAATTCTCTGTAACGGTCTGTGGTGGTTTCTAGAAACTCCATACATCATAATACAGACCGCAATAGAGAAGCTCCACAGACCACCAGTGACAGTAATAGACGAATTCCAGAAAAGAAGTTTCATCGTGTTTCACACTCTTAATACCAAAGGGACTGCGCTAACAACTTTTTAATTTTAATATCAGTAGACCCA
>CAJNYU010001982.1:160701-238124 GCA_905331475.1 Rotaria socialis | reverse complement strand
TTGCATTTTGAGACGTTTTTCAGGCGATGCTTCGTTAGAAAGCTACGATTTAGTTCAAAACTAATATCAGATTCGGAATCAGCGTTAAAAACTGAGTCGATTTATATATGTTGTCAATAATCCTGAGAAAAATTTGTTTTTTAAAAAAAAATCCCTGTATCCCTGACCTCAGGGATGGTCTGGTCAAAAATGGCAATTTTTTCGCTAACTCAACTATTTCTTGACGGATCTTTCTCATCTTCGAACTCGACCGAGATATTCATGAAATTGAACTGTGTGAAAAATTTCATCACGATCTGACTCTCCTTTCGGAATTTATCTTGTCTATGGACGGACACACTGATCGATTTTAGAGTGTACTCACTTTTTGAGTACACAAAAAGCATCTTATTCTAGTTTTTGACGATCGACCCGGCATCAAGTAACACTTCTCATATTTTTATCTTAGTTTCTGTTAAGTTTTGGGTAATTAATAACATACAAAAGGGCGTCGTATTTCATATTGATTCATAGCGCTGTTATTTCATTAATTGAGGCCTTATTTAAAATGTTCGACCGCATCAGATGCTCGGATATCTGCTATAGGTTTATCTTTTTTTGTAATTTTAAGATAATAAATCTTGTTCTCTTGCAATAGTATTGATCTATTTTTACTAACTTAGTTATGTAAACTGAAACTAGTTGTTCTATCTTCTCATAGACATACAGCAATGCTTTCAAGAGCAAAAAAAAATCATAACAAATAGATTCTATTAATCAACTATATTAATGAGCGATTTGACACTATCTGTTAGTAGGAATCATGAAGTTCCTGTTCTGACCAAAAGCTGGCATTGAAGTATAGAATAATAGTATATTTGACATACTTTTCCATGCTCGAAACTATTTAGAAAAAAATGCTTTATGGGTTTATCTTAGTCTTTTCGACCCCATCTTAAATATTCAATCAGCAATCATCTTAGAGCTATTTTGTTTTAGATCATAGACACAATTTCGTTCAATTACCAACCGACTACTAAATTAGAATGTCATTTTATTTAGCATATTACTATCATAGCTTTCATAAATTTAACTTTTAATGACGGTTCATTATTACTCCTTATTGTCTGAAGAGTGAATTTCTATCATAACAATATACTTTTTTTAGTAACTCAAGAGATTAATTCATAAAATATTAGTGGTCATATCTTATAGTCATTTCTTTTCATAAAGTCAGGGATTATTGTCTGTCAAGTATATTAATTCAAGAGTACACTTCATAAGAACTAAGCAGAACAGAAGTCTCCACTCACGCATGCATGCATAGTTTCAAGAAAATTTTGTTTACTCTTAGAAAAGTAAAAGCGTCAAGTATATTATTTATGACATGTCTCACCACATCAAAATAAGTTTGATTTATCAATGTTGACATATTTTACCAGTAGTTTTGATTAATATATTAGAGAAAATCCATAAATCCAACATTGAATTAGTATAAGCACAGTGGCAAAAAAGCAAAATCGTGACTACGGAAGTTGTTGCTTTTTTTTATCAAGTACGCCAATTTAACTAAAATCAATTAACTTTAAAGCGTTCTACGGTACGCCTAAATGAATGCGTAACTAGTGACACCTATATGATTATGAAAAGGCTCATATTCAGGCACGCAGCATTTGGGTAGAAGCTTCTATTTTTATTAAATTAATTCAACGAAACAAAAAACAACACCTATAGTTAACATTCTAAAACTTCACAAATTTTCCGTCATTTATGATAATTGCTTTATGTAATGTTCGTGCAAACTGAATTTTATCCGTAAAAGAACTATAGATAATTTTCAAAACTACTACGAAATCAGGAAACGATTTTTGTACTCAACCTAAATATAGAAATGGTAGAACTTCTATTTTGACCTTAATGATAAGCTATCTAATATGACTTCGTTTCGTTTTTGTTTCTCTACCTCCCTCCGATCAAAAGTGATCAGTATACAGAGTTTGAATTTCAGTAGAATTATAAAATTAATATAAACAATTTTTTCAAGATTTCTTTTGATTATTATAAATACTATTATAATTCTTACCTAAAAGTAATGTATGTCGATTGAAAGCAAACATACGGCTATACATGAAATTATAATAACGATGAAAAAACTTTGCTTGCTGAGGAAAAATACATTCATGAAAATGATATTTGCGTCGTATTTCATTGCGTGAGATTCGATGGCCTGTTTGATTAAGTATAATTTTTTGTATTAAATTAACAATCGGCTTTTGATGTAGGTCAAAATAGTATGTTAAAATATCTATTAATCGATCGTGAGTACACACTGGATTTTTTCCTATTAACAGTGTTTTATTTTTTTGAAAATTCTTTATTGCGTAATTAACACATCTTAAAGCTTTTGGTTCATCAGTTATTGTATTTGTTAAAATATATGTTGTATTTTCCATATATTTATTCATGTAGACAAACCAATCATATGTTATATTACGATTGTTTGATTTCGAACAAAATAAGGTTAAACCAGCAAATTCAAATATATATGCAAATATAAAAGCGGACACAATGAGTAGAAGCGTCGATTTATATTTATGTTTATCGGTAAATGTTGATGGTAGAACGAAACATTTTAATGAACGTGTTATAAATGTTGTTCGTTGAACTGACATGATTGACATTAATATTAACGAAAAACGCATATAGGTCTCATAATGAACCAATGGAACAAATGGTTCTGGCCATGTTTGTGTTGCATGTTCAAATACTCGCGCAAGAAATGTTTTTGAACATGATTCTTCCGTATTTCTAGGAAGTTTAAATAGTGTTTGTGAATAATAAGGTAATTTCAGTAAGCGAAATAATAAATAAATTGAATCAGCGGATAATAAAACAATAAAATATGGTGTTATAATACGATAACGAAATTGCTTTCGAAGAAATACTAATATACATAATCCATTGCTTGATGAACCCAATATGAATAAACATATACCAATAAATGTGCATGATATAGATAGCATATTATCTGAAAATAATATAATGCAAGAAAACGCTATTCTTGATTAGAATAAAGTTAGCAAGACGAATTGCGACAGTTTCAACAACCTATAGTTAACTTCAGCAAAACGAAAGAACAGTATCCACTAGTAGCCGTAATAATGCAATGAGTTTCAACTTTGAGAGAGGCTGCTTATAGACTAAATAAAGAGTATTGAGTTCCTCATTAAAATTTTACAAACATATTAAAATTTTACAAATATATTATAATTAGCAATAATTGTTAGGTCTTTGCCAAATGGAATAAGTAAATGCATCTAAAAGTAGTGGATGCAACATTGAATATCTTGCTTTTCTCTCATGTAATACGTTGTTTCTTGTTTAGCCATTTTATGAGAAAAACGAAGGTTATTTCAAGACAATGAATTAAATATCTACCAAACTTATCTAATCATAGAAAAATTAGGCTGAAAAATCAACAATCGATGACAGTTGAATAAGACATATGATGCGAAAAGAAAAGAAAAAAAATGAGACCGGACTACTGACAAACACGCAGGAAAAGGAAAAAATGTTAGACTCTCGAACGGTGCCAACTGTTCTTTGCACACTATCAAACTTATTTCCATAGTAAATTAGTACCTGTACGTTTATATTGTTTACACGGAGTAAAATAAGTCGATATTCTGCTAAGTTACTATTTAATTTCCTTTTGACTTTCTATTATAAGAACTTATAAACGATAACATTCTTACACTCTCTGAACGCCATAATAAAATATATCAATAATACTTTATTTAAGATATTGTTAATCAATATTCTTCGTGTTTAGATAAGAAGAAAGAAAAGCCATTCGTTTTATTCTACTTGTATGGTAAGAAAATTCATTTTTCTATATTATGACGTACGAGAAGCCAACCCACTGGTTTCAGTAGTTTATTTTGAAGTGCTAGAAAAGAAAAAGAATAGCTATTTAGCTTTAGCTACTTAAGTTTTGATCCTGTCTGTGAAAGTGGTCGATAAGCTTGCAATAAATTTTGCAAGAGTACTAGCAGAGAAATAATATAAATTTGTGAGGAAGTAGAAAAACTAATTTCTTTTTCTGAAAATCTTGCTTCTTTAGAGCTCAAGTAATTAAAAAAAGGATCTGTTATATATTACGGCGTAACCATACTATTCATAACTAAAGGATATCTTAGATTTAATATCGAAATGTTCTATGTGAAGAATAAAATAAAATATTTGCGGTACATTACATTGAAACCATTTTAAGAAATATATTAATTATTAAAAATAACTGTAAATCTGTACTTGTGTACCATAATAACTAATAGAAACATATTTTAACATGCTTTTCTAAATGACAAGAAAAATATTTCAGTAAATAAAATTCTAAGAATGACGAATGATGTCAAATTTATTTGTCGGCATGTCTAATTTTTATACGTAGTTCCTTAAAATATTGAATTTTTCATTTCAAATAAAAACATACAGATGATTGTTTAGTGCTATTTTGGAAAATATTAAATTGGCATAAAAAAACACCAAGTTTTCCTGCTAAATAAAATACAAAGGAAAGCAAAATGTTCTTTTTCGTTGTGCTTAACATTGTCTAATAAGTTGCTTGCATATTAGCTCTATTTTAATGCACAAAATCCATGAATAGACAGGGTTTTACACTCAAGCTCAGTAGGACTTTTTTACATGGGATTAGCGATAAAAAGAAAACATTATAAGTAAACTATGAGACATTTTTTAGATAAACGATGACTCTATTGACCAAATATTATTGATAGCAGAATGTATTTCTACAGATATTGTCATAAGAATCTAGTTCAGCAACCCTAACAGTACACTAATTCTCTACATTATATAAACTCTTATAATATTTATTTAATTAATATTTAAATTAGTAAGTAAAACTGCTTGAGGCGTATTTTTTCTTTCTACTTCTCAAATAATGCAATATTTAAACACGAACAACAAAAATATGAATATAATACTCTTATTAAGCTATGATAAGAATATATTAGTTAGTTCTTAAAAAAATTATAAAGTATTCATGTAAACATATTTTTTACCTCAAGTAATTATTTATGTGAGGATTATAAGAAGAAAATCGAGACTACCTATGCTCATATTCTAACAAATAAAATATTTTCTTTTGCGATCGAAAAAGTAGACCTTATTATCACGTTATATGCTCGATAGATAATAAAGGAAAGATTTCCTGAATCTATAGGAAATATGGCAATGATGATTTAGCTTGTGATACAAAATCAGTAAAATTTTTATTACAATATACGAATTAAAATGTGTTCAACACGTAAACTTAAGTATTTTTCAAAAATTAAATAATACCTAATAATTGTTTTCAGCTTATTTGAAAAATAATGTTGTTGATAACGATCGACAACAAAAATAATGTTAATCCATAATCTAGAATTTCTCAGTTAATAGAATCGCGTGAATGATAAATTAATTTGAAATGCAGTTAATTATATTGTTTAATAAAAGGACTTGCCGTTCTATTCACTTAAACAAATAAAAGCGCACACTCATCGTGATTTGACATGGGATAGAATGAGAAATTCTAGTAATAAAGATCTACTAATTATCTTCATCTATGCAAGACAAATATCCGCTAGAATCAGGAAATCCTATAAAAATAAAAACGTTGCACTTGATTGTTATGTTACAATCAGATAGTTTGAACGAGTTCATTGATCATAAAACAAAATTCTTCTTATCTCTAGTCTTAAAAATGATAATTTACAATACAGAAATCTCACCAGCGAACGATTTTTATCATAAATGAAAAATAAATGTTCATCTATGTAAAAGTTCATCCTATTAGCTATAATCATACATCGCAGCGCTTGTCAGGATTCCAACGAAAACATTATTTGCAAAAAAGGTCCCCCTCGTGATTTATCAGCACATGGCGATGTAAGCCATTGTATAATACAAAAGAATATGTAACACATGGGCTTATTGAGCCATTATGAATTAAGATTGTTTTTCATAATTATGAAGCTTGATCAAATGAAGAAAATACGGATATGATGTATCAATTTTCTATTGAAATATATACTTCGTCGATTCATATAACTAATCTGTTTATATTTTTCAAAGATCATTACTTAAATTTATAGTTTAAAAACTCTTACAATAAAAATAATCATAAATTTTACAGTAAACTTAAGTATACTCTCAATCATTGGATCTCTTATTAATCTATCGTACTAAATTTAGATAAGAAACTAAGAATAAGTGATAAGAATTCTGTGAATTCATGTTTTCTCCCGAAAACAACAAATAATAGAGAAACGAAATAGAATTCTAATAGTGTGCATTTTCTTTTCTTTCTTCGTAGTTTGTCACGCAAATAAATAAAAGCAAAAGCGCACCCTGCAAGACTACGACACGTAGCATGTCGATATAAAAGATGCAAGAGTATGTCAACAACGCAATGAACGTAGAATATTTAATAAACAGTAAAGGACCAAGACTCTCAAGTTAATTGCATGCCTTTCTATTCGCAGTGCTGTACAACGATGACTTAGATCCTTTGGACTTGTTCGTTATGAGTCTCATTATTGTTCTAGAAATTTTATTCAAAATCTCTTTATTTTCAATAGTTCAAATGGCTATTTTGTAATTTCATAAGATATAGAAATATATGAACATAGCACAGTCATTGCTTTAAAACATAGTTGAGAATGCAAGACGTCTGTTTTTTAAATTAAAATTTCTTATCTTTCAAAATGACCGAAACAACATTTCTCATATAACGGAAACCTATGCGTATAAATCATCGATTTTTTAAATAATTCTTGAGAACTACTAATCATTTTCATTTTATAAGACGTTATACTATATTGACTAGCATATTATATATTGTTCAAAAATTAATATATCACACTTATGAAAATAAATGCTACATTATCACGAAGATTATTGGTTTTGAATTGAATAACAAGTGTTTTTTGATATATTATGAAATATAATTGGTCTGACCGACAGGGAACATCAAAAGTTGTAGACGTTTTAGCGTCACTAGATGAATCCAGTAACATTAGAGAGTTTCTTTTAACTCGGTCGTTACTTTGAATAAGTATTTATTGGGTTTCTTTGGGAACATTTTCCCGTTTCCATCAAATAAGGCATCTCTCAATGTTTTTGTGTACTCAAAAAGTGAGTACACTCTAGAATCGATCAGTGTGTCCGTCCATAGACAAGATAAATTCCGAAAGGAGAGTCAGATCGTGATGACATTTTTCACACAGTTCAATTTTATGAATATCTCGGTCGAGTTCGAAGATGAGAAGGATCCGTCAAGAAATGGTTGAGTTATCGAAAAAATTGTCATTTTTGACCAGACCATCCCTGAGGAAGGGATACAGGGATTTCTTTTTTAAAAAACAAATTTTTCTCAGGATTATTGACAACATATATAAATCGACTCAGTTTTTAACGCTGATTCCGAATCTGATATTAGTTTTGAACTAAATCGTAGCTTTCTAACGAATCATCGCCTGAAAAACGTCTCAAAATGCACAAAAAGTGCAACCAGAAATGAAATTGCCTAGTTTCTCATGATAATTTTCGTGTTCAGACATTCTAGAATGACTCATATGTCCCATGCACTTTTGGCAGTATACATAACTCTCGGATGAAATCCGAAGTTTCCACATTTATTTTTTATTAGAAACTACTTTTCTAAAAAGTTTTAAATCATTTGTGCTTGAAAACTAACATTTTATTCCAGATTAATCGAGAATATTCTTTATATTCTATGAGTCGATGCTTTTCGTCTTACGTAAATCTAAACTCGCGGTGAGTATTCATCTTCTTTGCTAAGCTTTTTTCCACTTGAAAAGACATCTAATGTAGGACGTGACAGAAATTGCTATTCTAAATTAACCCTTGTTTTTAATCATTATATCAAAAAAATTTCCACTAATTACAACGCTATTTTTAATGCCTTTTAGAAATATGGTGACATCATTACTTTTTGAGTCTTAAAACATAAGAGTAAAATTAAAAATCGAGGCATGTATTGTGCGTTATACATTGTTTAATGCTGTTCTAGATAAAATAAAATAATGTTCAATACTCATGCTGGATACTGACGAAGAATGCAGAGTAACTAATTGAGTTGTTTCTGTACATCATCTTTCTTAAGGAATGTTTGTCTCAAACTTAGTGACAAACAGATGTGCGGTTTGAATGTACTTTTTACAACATCGATTATCCATAGGAAATGTTGAATATACACGATGCGTAAAAATAATTTCTATTATATTTATGCTTTAGGGCAAACTTATTCATTGGAAAACTAGCCTCAACTAGATTTTTTTGTATTGTTTTGCACATACAAATAAGATTTCTTATATCTTACGAACATTAATACTATTAAGCGCCGCACGAAAACGAATCTATTTTTTGAGAGAAACAAACTAGTTTAGAACGGAATGAATAGTCTACTTCTAGGTTATAGAGGTATATCATAGTTGTTGTCAAGGCATTTCACTAAGTATCATGATGTATATGTTAATAAAGCTGTTCAAATGCTGCAGAAGCATCAACTAGCTTATGTAACGAAAATACGATGTTTTCATCGAATAGGATATAAACAGTTAATTTATCGTAGAATTTCAGAAATACTAATTCTGTCGGCGAGTACAACATGAAGTTTTCTATTATTACGGCAAGGAACGTTACGTTTAATCATCGTCAATTAGACTAGACTCAATATTTAAACTTTTACCAGAAGTAGACGTCAAAAAATAATCAAACAGTTATATGTTTTTAGTTCAAAATACCACAGTTAAATTTAATGATGTAATTATTAATATTTTGTATATTGAAACGAAGGCAGAAAAACGATGCCATTACGAATCACTATTTTGACACAGAGATAGTTTCAAGTGTTATCAAGGAAGAAGAAATTGTCAGATAAGAATTAATATTACTTCATCTGAACTAAAGATAAAATTGATCGAGGTGGTAAAATACTTTAATAATGCACAATGCAAATGAAGTTCTCCTGCGGTAAATAAGTAGAATAAGACTAGAGGCCTTTTCCGCAGCGAATAAAATGTGATTAATCTCAAATGAAGCGAATTTTGAACTCAACATCACGCTTCGCTCATAATGACATATGAATTTGATCTCATATGTCACCATAAATGATCTCAAATCATAACTAGCAAAGTTCTTTTGGCCGGAGTTGATCACTTTAGTGACGAATTCTAATTATCGAATACAGAAGCATCGAAAACGTGATGTTACACTCTCAGTCATAATCTCTCATCGATATCTTTCTTTCAGTTTTTGGAAGTATTATACCATCGTTAATAACAATCGGAAGTAATATAATATCTGTATGTCGTGTACGTGAATTAAACCGGTTAACATCAATTTACATATTGCCGTGTCGTCGTCGTACAGATGATACACGTCGCATATTAATTGTTATCACAGTTGAATGTTTGCTTGCCATACTCAATTCATGGTTTAGTAATATGGTACTTTCATTAGTTTATTGTCAAAGAAATCTATTAGCAGGTGACGATTGTCCTGCGTACTTACAACAAAATTATGATTTATTGGTCATGTTTGATATGTTTAATTCCGTTTCAAATATAATTTTACATTGTTTATGTGGTAAACGTTTTCGTAATGAACTTCGACGCATGTTGAAATTATTTTTAAATTTGATCAAACAATGTTTTCATCGTGTATGGTGTTGTTATTTTCAAATCGATTGTCGAAAACTACGTAACGAACAAAACATTGCCTTCAATGCATCTATCGCACAACATGATAGTTCAAATAGTTCAGGAACTGCAACTCATAATCATGTTTATTTACAAATTCAAACATCTCGAACACCAAGTAGAAGAAATTGTTGTGATTTTCGATGGTATTTTAATCGAAGACCATTAGTTCCATCTCAAAAATGTGTAACGACAATATCAAAAGATTGTTTACCAAAAGATGACACCCCTTATGTTGTTCAATATCAATCATTAACACAGCGGACTAATATAGCAAAGCAAAGTCAAGTTCGTTCTATGAGACTCTATTATCCACCGCAACAAACAATAACATCGTTATCAAATAAAAATCACTGTTTAAATGCGCCTTAATTATTATTCTTTTATTTGTATATCTGTTTTCTTGCTTTGTTTTCTTAGAAACAATAAACTAAGCTTTTCATTAACAATAAGTGAATTTAAAACAAAAAACTTACAAAAACCTTTTTTTTCCGATTGACTATAGATCAACATTAAGAGATTTCGATCATATTTAAGAGAAGATTTTGATATAAAAATGCGATTTGAACACAAAAAAAAACTATCGCCCTGCATTCATTTTTGTCACAGACAGATTACTTGAAGGCTCTTCATCTATTTCATTATATGCTTGCTGGTTAATGCAAATACGAATGTTGTGATATGAGCCTTCTAAAATATACGTCTTTCTGTCATGAGAATCCCTTTATGAATGCATCAATTGTCAAAATATTTATTAAATACGTGGAAGCATTGAATGTTAATGCAATAAAGCGATCGTATTAATATTTCATATCATATTCTCGATTTATTTTGCAATATTACCGTCAGTATCATGCCAACTAGTTCTGATTTCCTGTGTGTTTGCTATTCTCTCAAAAACTGAGCAATGTTCCCAAGAGCTAAGAAATAGGAATTCTTTCTCAATTATTTGACTCTGTTAGATTTTTTTGCATTAAAGCGCAAATTGTTTCTCTGGTCATTAAACAAGTATCTAGCCAATTTCAAGAGTAAAGTGATCTGAAAAGGATTTCACAACGCTTGAAATTTGAACTTTTGTCCAGATAGAACTTAGCCATTCATTTATTCAAAAGTTCTTGCACCGGCACGAATCATAGAACACATTTTCTCCTTTAAATATTTGCCTAATGAAGTCAATATAACTATCACCATTATTTTCCCCAATTTTCTAGTTGAAACATGGAGTGCATGACGTAAATGAATTATAAAGTAATTCAAAATTCAATCAAACCTTCGCCTATTCTAACTATATTTACCAGGGTCTAGAAGGTCTACCAGTGTCTACGAGGGTGTAGGCGTGGTTGTGAATGAGAATGTTTTCTTCATGCCTAGCACCCAATCCTCACGATATTCGGAGACGAGTGCATGACAAATCTTAGTGATAGTATCATTGGGATTTTCCAAAAAAAAACTGTCACCTATCTACATATAGATAGATAGATAGGTAGGTAGATAGATACGTAGATAAATAGATAGATAGATAAATAGATAAATGGGTAGATCGAAGGGTCACGGTTGGTATCTGTGAGGGCACGGTTTTCAATCATGGTAACTGATTGATTTTCAGCCTATCGTGGCACCCACAGTTAAGATGTTATGTATGTGTGTACACGTTGTTTTCAGCCTTTCGTGGCACCCACACCCACACCCTCTGGTAAATAGCTGTAGGCCCTGGTAAATACGTGTAGACCCTGGTAGATACATGTAGACCCTGGTAGATATCTGTAGAAATTTAGTTTTAGCTCTGAATTATATTGTAATTCATTTGCGTCATCCAGTGGAAACATGAGAACCGAGACGTAGTTATTTAATATGATCGGAAACTTCATTTTGACATGGTAACATATAGGCTAGAAAAGCAATTATTTATGACTATCCGTAGGATTTCCTAGTTTTAAATATCGAATTAATGTATTCATCTTAGTATTCCCATGCCCGCACTGTCAGTTATACTACTACATTGCAATCAGTTCAATCTTGAACATTGTCATTTTGAAAAGCTCATTTCAATACAAGTTAAATCAGTGGTTGTTTCCATTTTATTTCAAGTTGAAGCAAGCTTCAGTTTCAACTTGGGTTCTCTGATTTCTAATTACATATAATGAAAAAGCAAGGCGGTAGCGAAGAACTGAAAGTAGGAGGGGTGTGGGTGCAACTGAAAAAAATTTGCATTCAAACCGGCACATGCATACTCATCTTGGTATAGTATATTGAGTTTTAATCAACAGAATTCATGAACTACATAGTTTCAACCAGAGATCCGAGACTTGCCAATACGTACAACGTCATTTTTCATGAATAAATGATAAATCGATATCGAAATCTAAGAATTTTACTGTAGATTTGTTTTTGAAGTATCTACTGACGATGAAACTTAACTAATCGGAAGAATGAATGACAAAACTCATATGACTATATTTTTGGCACAAAATTCAGATTCGACTAGACATAAATTGATACAATGAAGAAAAAATAAAATCACTGGTGCCACTAAACAATACCTTTTTTATTTTCATAAACATATTACGAATCAAATTTTTTAGAAGTCTATTCCAGCAGTTGAAGCTGTGTGTGTGTGTGTGTGTGTGTGTGTAGGATGGATAATTAGGAACAAAACAATATCCTGGAGCTTCTGCAGCTCTATGTGTTTTCAGGAGATCGAATAGTTCTACACCAGAGCATCACATAATGCTATTTTCTAAATATCAAGAGTTCCGATTCCACCAGAGCTCATGAGATCCGGACAAGTCTCTATCGATACGTTAGCTGACACTTAAGTCTTTTTTTTTCATTTCACTACACATTTGAGTGAAACACATGACCATATGAATTTATCTCTAGTCGAATCCTAATTTTCTCCAAGAAAAATCGAATTTCCAATGTTGTCAGAAAAAATCCTGATTTTTATTGGCATTCTAGTTTGGATCCGGTAAAATTAGAATTAAAATTTCGCTCTGAATACATACTTATCTATTCAATCTAATCCAGTTATTTCGTTTTTGTAATTTTGTATTTTTTTTCAACTTATTCGTATGTGTTAACAGTACTTAAGGAGATATAAAGAAATAAAAGATAGTAATTATTATTATTATAGGTGGCTGAGAAACTACCTAAAAAGATCTTGTTGAAGATAGATACTAGGCGAGGCAGCGATATTCAACTCGCCAGTACGACGAGGCGGTGGCGAGTCGTGTTCTCGATTGACTCGCGGATCTCTGGTTTCAACTAACAGAAAAAAAACTTCCAAATGATGACTTCATTTTCAATTAACTATACATAAACACAACTTTGTAATATTTTATAAATTGTTGAAAAATAAAATTCACATTCTTTTTGATTGATTTATTGAAGAAGGTATTTTATTACAGTTTATTAATCGTTGTCTTTTCTTATTGATAGATTGATTGAATAATCATTCCTCACAATTTTTGAACATTGAGATCAAATTCAAATTCAATTATCTGAACATATAAATCATTTGCCTTTCTTTTTCTTACTGAAGTGAATACAGAATTCTAGATATTTATTTGTTTATTCTTAGATTTGACCGTTATGTTTTTGTTCACGAAGAACTGATACCAATTTACATTCTGATAATATCTTTCGAAATTTATCAATAACGCTTGAATAATATCCTGATGTATAGAATATATTGATGTTAAAACAATAATTAAAAATAATTGTTTTATCTTTCAGTATTAAATGGACTCACCGAGTCACGTATCAACTATCGGATCAGTAGACTAATTAATTAGTAATTGCGTTTTGATCCATTATATGGCGCTGATGGGTGAATAGTTTGTAAAATTGATTTTATGATTTCAAAGCATGGCAGACAAAAAAAAACTATTGGAATTAAACTAATTTACTTCAATCTTTCTTCACTTTTATTAGACTTCAGTGACATTTAAATCATTTAGCTTGATTGCTTTTATTTTCATGCACTACTCTTTTATGCCCAATCTAGAAACCGATAATATACCTCGTAATGTCTTTTCTGTGTTCGTCAATTAAACGTCCAGAGCCTCGGAAAAACTTTTAGTTCGAACTTTTCTATGGTTTTGTTATTGGATGTTATACAGAAGAACGAAATATTGTTTGCAATACTTTCGATGTGAAGAGCAAAGCTGCTGATAAGACAACTCATTATTCAAAAGAAAGTGAAGCAAATTGATACTTTTTATAAGATATGAACCGAATGACTTACATAGAATAATGATTTGTTTGAATCAGATAAAAATTTCTGAAACAAACATACTTGCAAATAAAACATCAAGATTTGTATCCAACCGAAACGAGATCAAAACGTCAAATCATCGTTTTCTTATGCCGTAATATCTGAGTTGAACAAATGAATAATGAAACATTACCAAGATGTGGTAGCAATAGCAGCAGCTCGTATCTCTTTCGTTCTCAACATGAGTTGTCATCAAACAAATAACGATTACACCAGATGAGTCTATTAATTGAAATAGGATCAAATACAAGCATAGCCAATAAGAAATAATTTCAATTATCATAACAAAAAAAAGAGATGGAGAGAGAGAGAAAATGAGAATGGATTATCTTAAATAGGTCAATTAAACAGATGTGTCAAATAGTTGACTAATCTTGATCATATCTAACATTTAGGAGAAAAAAAAAACAGAAACGATAAAACAGTCTAATGTATGAAAGTGAAATTATTGAATATACAAATCGTCATAAAATGGAAGAAACAACAGCTAAAGTATTTGCTCGTTTAAGTCATATGAAAAGTATTCTTTATAAAACTATTAAAAGTACGTAGATTTTGTTTCTAATCAAAGTTTCAATTAATTCTAAAAATATGATAATATAATTTAGAATCATCTTGTGGTACTATTTCAAAACACAACGGTACCTATTATTCGCCAACAAGCGATGATTATGACCAAAAATCTGAGTCAACATTAACATCATTGATTGATGTAAGCGCTGGTTAAATATAATAGAAATCTTTGGAAACATTCGTATATTTTTTTCTCCTTCATAATATTAATAGGATACATCAGAAGATACAATTTCATCGATCAGTGCAGATTCTATGGATTCAGGTGTTTCCTCTGTATTAAGTGACTTTTCACACTATTCATTATCGTCATCATCAACATCATTACTTAATCGAACAGCAACAAGCATACCTAAATCATGTCATTTGAGGTGTGATCCATCGATCATTAACTACATATCGCATAATCTATTAACAACTCATCGATCGGAACTCTTTCTCAATGAAATCGACGATCCAAATATTGAAGAATCTCCATTGATACAAATACCATTAGCCGAAAGTAGTCGTCGTATTGTACATGAAAATGAAGAAAATGATCAGACTATTGTTGCTGAAGATGAAGACGAACAACAATCGGGCCCATTAACATCGACATTAATCGATCGATGGTATTCCGTAACCAAAGCGTATTCAGCAACATTTCGTCAAGATTTAACTGTGAGAAAAAATGAACTCGTGCAAGTACTGCGTTCAACACATCCACATTGGGTTTGGGTGCGAAATGAACATAGTCAAGAAGGATTTGTGCCAATCGATTGTTTGGTTGCTGCCTAGATGTAAAGACTAATATGAATTATTTTCTGCTTTTTTTCTTCCTCAAATACGAATTGTTTATTCAGACGAAAAAATAAATCATGCACATTCTTTGTGAATATACACATGCTAATGATTTTTCTTAACTTTGAAAATTCTATCTTATCAACAATTTTGTAGGCTGCCAATATTTGAGACTGTGCAATCGCATATTTATCAATAAATTGAGTAGGTAGTGCATCTTATAGATCATTTAGTATGAAATGATGAATACCATAAAAGATGATTATCAATTGAATAGACACAGTTTTTATTGTTTTATTGTCGAATGAAATAAAATACAACAAATCGTAATTATGAAAATATGCGACAGTCAAACAAAATTCGTCAATGTCAGCCATTCTTTACCAAAGCCATCATTTGTTCGATCGATGTCTCGAACATGTCGATTGACATATTTAATGCTTGTAGTCGGTGTTTTTGGCGTTGATGATGGCAAAATACGTGCCAACAAGAATGAGAGACGAGTCGATACTAAAAATATGCAAGAAAGATATATATATTCATTTGCAGAATCCAATAGAATTTTCACCTTTCATTGATCGTTTAGTTATAACGACTGCTTGTGATACATCAAAATCAGATTGATTGATTGAAACAACACTAAAATCAGCAGTATTATTATTAATAATACTATCTATGACTTTCCAGGACGATGTACTAGTCGGAGAATGAACGTTATTCTAAATTAAACAATGTTATTAGCTTTCATAATTTTATTTTAAACCTCTGCGCACTTTTTTCGTATTGTTTCGTTGAGGCGTTCGATCAATAGACAATAATGAATCATCAATAATCGTAAGATCACTTAGAAATACTTGATCTTCGTTGCTTAGCAGAGTAATGCCAGGCGACATAGTAGATGTTAGCATACGAATTGTTTTTCGTTTCGTAATTGCATGTCGAACTGGCGTTTGTTCAAAACTAAGTTCAGTGCACATACCAATTCGTTTAAGAAGTCGTTTAGCACTTGATTCTACTGCACGGATGGGCGTTGAAAAAGACATCATCTTTGTTTCTAGCCGTTGATTTTCGTTATGTTCCGAATGTTATGAATTGACCATTTGCTGTTCTCTACATTTATACGACGGTACCTCTGAACGAATCAACCGTATCAATAGATAGACAATTCTTTGATTATTATGTAATGTCAATGTGCAGATGTATATTGCCCGAACGATTAGTGATCGTCATAATAATGAAAGAATGATCACATGTGTGACATATACGCAATACATGCTTTTACGTTTTTGATAACATATACTAGTAATTGATAAAAAAATCTAACTCATATTGAAGATTTGGATAACTTATTTAAAAGAATTTTTTGTTTAGAATGATAAACTATACAAAATTATGTTAGTATCAGATCGTTTTTCAGTGTGCTTTGTCTCGATATGAAAACTCTCGTGATAATATTCCAATTTTTAATAGACAACTATCATCACATAGAAAGCTACTATATGACTTATATTGAAAAGTCTTCACTGATAATATAAAGCAGTAGCAATTATTCACTATTTTTATTCTATATATAATGTCTTTTGTCGCTGAAGTTCCATTTGAAGTTATTTCCTCTTCACGGGGAAGAGAATGATCAAGAGAAAAAAAGTCATACTCATTTCAGTAACTATCATAGTATGACAAATGAACATCAAAACGAAGAAGCAAGATGTTAGTCTCCGGGTGTTCAATAGGAGCATGTTACGAATGTAAATATAGTACACTAAGAAATTTCCATGTTAAAATGTTTTCAAACATCAGTTTAGATATCTGATTGCTGTATTACTGCTTTTTATTCATCAAGAACACAATGTTTATACTACATATTTAGTCTGTAGCTACGTAGAAATCTTTGCAACCAGTAGAAAAAGTAAAGTAAAAACAGTAAGCAAATAGAGCTAATCTTTTTGATATGTATGACTCGTACGAGTGGCAAAATGTGTGGTGTAAACTTTCTTTTTTCCTCATTGGTATCTAGCTTGTTAACGGATTGGGCGCCGATAATGACAACAGGCTACTTAATATAGCAGGACAGTAACAAATTGGAAAAGAAATGCGGTTCTTTTGAATTCTTATTAATATTTAGGTATTCAAAAAAAGAAAAGCGTATAAAAACTATTCACTGTAATTATAACGTAGCAAACGATGCCAGCAATGAGCACAACACCTACTGTGCTGGCAACATTGAACAAGAGTAAGCCGAGAACATCAATTCTTCGCTTTAAAACTGAGCAGCAATGTCCAATATAGAATGTGACCGTTTATCATGATCGTGCTGAAGTTACACGTCTTTTGGAATATCATTTAGATGTTGAAGGTACTTATGATTTGATATTGGAAGGCTTTTCTCCATTTGTTGATTCAAC
This sequence comes from Rotaria socialis, assembly GCA_905331475.1. Lineage (NCBI taxonomy): Eukaryota > Metazoa > Rotifera > Eurotatoria > Philodinida > Philodinidae > Rotaria > Rotaria socialis. The sequence continues at coordinate 220,326 of CAJNYU010001982.1, read as the reverse complement.
ATCATTACATGTTAGAGCAGGAACGGAGTGCAAAGCAAGTGCTATCCTTGAAGTTTCATATGAAGCATTTTTTGACAATAAAACATCGGAAACTAGTTGAACACCATTGGATCAGCTAAAATGTGAACTCGATCCGATTGAAGCTGATATCGATGCTAATCGAGAAGAATTAGTACGTCTTGATAAACAGCTTGCATGGCTTGATGGACGAGCATTGAAACTCATGAGTCAAGATGGACAAATCAGTGATCTGGATCCATTACACGAGTTTATGGATTTTTATCATACATCTCTACAAAAGTTGGATGAACGAAAAAGCAATGAAGGAAATGAAATCAAAAGATTAATACAACGACTAGATAGATTAGAAGAAAAAGTTACTGAATCAGATTTTGATGTTTTAATACATGGTCGAAATGAACATCGAGAAATGATTATTACAGTACATATAGATCGTAGTAATATTGATGTTAATTTAGAAGTATCCTATTTTATAAGTAATTGTTCATGTAGTGCTAGCTATGATGTTCGTGTGAATAGTTCAGAAATAGTTAAAAGCACCACTCAACTAACGTACCATGGTGTTGTCGTATGCATCTGAAAAATTGTTCTACTTTTCAAATATATGTTCTATATTTTAGTTGAACAATAGTCAAGAGAATTGATCTGATGTACAATTATCATTGTCGACGACAACTCCATGTCTTGTAGGCATGCCACCAAAATTGCCTACATTAAAAGTCAATTGCTATCGTCCTTGTCATAGATATTATGAACTAGGCGAAATAGAGGATAAAAAGGATGATTCTTGTTCAAACTCAGAATATGTTCCTTCTGATGCTCAATCGATTCGTTTATCGAGAACACACCCAACGTATTTATAACGTCGCAAGAACAAGTATCTACCGATTCGAATAAAGTCCTTGCCGAAGATGAACTAGATACGCCAAATATAATTTATGCTTCATCAACTTCAACTGAAACAAGTATGTTAAGTGTAACTTTTACTATTCCGAGACGAACAACTATCCATACCGATGTAAGTTTTTATTTGTCTTTCAAATTATTTCTATTTCGAACAATAAATCTTCTGACAGGGCACGCCACATCGTGTAACAATTGGTGTTCTTGATTTTAATTCAAAATTTATTTATACAATTATACCTAAACTATGGATTCATGCATATCTCAATGTATCAACGATAAATACATCTAACAAACAGCTCGTTGCTGGACCCGCAGCAAGTTTTATGAATAACCATTTTGTTACTCATAGCTCCATTGGTATTATCTGTATCGATGGTAAATTCGATCTTCCACTAGGTACTGATGCAGGTATTAAAGTAGACTGTCAACCAGTGAAGACAATTATCGATACACAAGGTCTTATTTCAAAAACATATTTTGAAAATATTCGTCGTGAAATACGTCTTTTCAATACAAAACCAATCGAAGTAATTGTTTGTGTTTATGATCGAATATCACTTTCATTAGATGAAAGAATTAAAGTAAAACTAGTTGTACCTGATTTACGAATGAAAGAGCCAATTCCAAGTTATTATGTGACACTGAATGACGCGGATAATCTTCATTGGAAATGTTTAGTACAAACTGGCAGTGAATGCCAATTGTCACTCGAAGATACATTAGAATGGTCAACAGACAAATGTATTGAACTTCGAGAAGAATCGGAATAATTTCCCTATCAATAGACTTTTTCTATATTACAGAAATAACGATATTCTTCTCTTATCGTTGCTGCTCTATCACACTTAATATTTCTATTTCATTGTTTTCTCGATAATTGGTACAAATTTTTGATAAGATTGCTAACTATTATTTTGCTCATGTTCTCAAGCAAGGTGAATGCATATCTGTTCGTTTTCAGCTGAAAAAATCATGTGTATCTTAAGTTGCTTGTCTTTTACATAAGTCTTAACCTTTTTATTTACAACAAAAAAAATTATTTTGAATGTTTTTTTAATATTTGATTACAAGTTAAGATTGAATAGATTTGAATTGTTATATAAAACGACAAAAAAGAATTTCTCGAATGAATATGATTCAGTAAAATCATCACGACACTGTGAATCTATAGTACTATTAGTTCGTTTTCAAGTTTATATTTTCATAGGTACATATATCTTATTCAAAAATACTTCTACTGAAGGATAATGTAGAATTCTTTTTAAGTTTATCGAATGATTTTATTTCAATCTTGATATGACAACGTTTCGCTCTCGGTATTTATAATGATGAATTATTGATGTGTCAATCATAAGATTCTTTTCAAACGTAATAAGATAGGTTTTCTTTTTCGATCAACAATTATATATTTTTCGACTATTAGCAATAGCAATGAATCATACCGTGAAAGTTGCACTTATTTTTATCATCTAATTCGTAGCATCATATATATGATCGTTCTTATATGAACTGTTTACAAACTGTTCTATTATCTAATATTGAATCATTTTACTTTTGAATACTAGAACATTCATTAAAGATAAAGTCATGCTAAATATTGTTTTGTAAATCAATCAATTTTTCGTTTAAAACATGACTATCAAAATATGCACATTTTCTTCGTTGAGTCGTATTTCGTCACTATTAATCATGACTCTGTAGTTCATGTTTCAATGATATCATCATCATATATCATGTTTTTTTCCCGTTTTCTCGCTTGGCTATATTCGCCATTTTCAGCTGCCTACGCGTCATCTTGTCATCGTCAAGCTTTCACGTATAGTGCACGTCTATTTGTCATTATCACGAACACTTTTACTTTTTTTCAGCATTCAAATTATACAAAAAAACACGAGCTAGTTACATATTTCGTCCTCCATACTTTTTTCTTTTTTTTTTTTATCTTTCTCGTTCTCTCTTTTTCTCTTTCTCTTTTGGTTTGGGTCTTTTTACAAGTATCTCACCTGTACTACCGCCAGTGTCATCACTCTTCGGGCATGGTTGAGTGATCTCGTATTGGTTCATATACGTGTATTTAGGAATCGCCTTCGAGATTCTATATGTGTATGTACACACGGAGCATCATCGTCATCGGTTCTGTCATGTTTTTGGAGGCCTTTTACTATCCTGTTCTCACTTTCTCGTTTTACTTGTCACTTTTTTCTTTTTGCCTCTCTCCTTTACGGTCCGTCTGTGTTTGATAGGACACGTTATTAGTGGTTTTTTTTTGTGTGAATGATATATTGTTATAATTTGTTTTCTTTTTTTCGCTTACCGATCAACAAAAAACAACAAAAATTGGAAAAGGGAGAAAGAAAAAGACAGAGAGAGAGAGAGAGAGAGAGAGAGAGAAGAAGAGGGGGAGAGAGAGTACCGAATCGTTCTTACGAGAGAGAGGTATTGCATACCGTGCCAACAGGCAATAGATGCCAATGATATAGATTAAAAAAAAAAATTCTTAAATTTTCTTTTTCTTTTTTTTGTTTAAGTCGTTGCTGCTTAGACTTGCCGTGTACGTACCAACATAATGTCCTTTCGACCACCAAGATATGCAAGTGCTGGTCGATACCCAGTGTAAGTTACACTTTCACCAGAAAATAAATAGAAAAAATTAATTAATTTTTTAATTGATTTTTTTTAAATGTAGACGAGGACCTACATTTATTCCTAAAGCGCCCGCACCTGCTGGCGGTCCTGGCGTAAGCTCTGGTGTTCTCGGTTTAATCGGCGGTTTAGCTACTCCGATTCTTTGTCTTGGCTGTCTAGCAACAATGGCTGTTCTTGGACTTTTCGCCACTATGATAGGTGCTGCAGCCTATATGAGTATGTGATTGTTACTTTACTGCGGGTTAGTAAGTCTTCATTTCTTATTTCTTGATCTATCTAGACGGAATTCAAAGTCAACTACGTAAAAGTATTCAAGGTGCTGGAACGACGATTGAACTCAATATTTTAGTGCTTATGTGTGCTCTTCTATGTTCTATCTATGTATTAACAAAACATCGACGAGGTGCTGCCATTAGCTGTTGAGTGATGAACAGATACCTCTATTCAAATAACATCAATATACAAACTTTAAAATAAAACGCATCCATGTTTATTAAGGAGAACTAATTTTTTTCTATTTTTCTCTTTTCTTACAACACTACTATATTTCCTTCTTATGTTTTGATGACTATTTTTTTGCATCATTTATATTTTGTGCGCTAAAAAGAGTTTCTTGGACAGGTACAATGTGTGAAAATATCGTCCACAATCGTCAGTCATCGTCATCGTCGTCATCATTGTTTTTTTTTGATAAAAAAGGACAAAAGAAAGCTACTTAATTGTTCGTATCGAAAAGATATATAAATGCCTGTATTACTTTTTTTTGTCAGTTTTTTTCTTATTTGTGTTGATGAATAATAAAAAGCAAGAGGAATACGTATTTGTTTTCAAAAAAAACAACTCACTGTTTGATTTCTTTTAGATTTTCAAATATAATTTATTCAGTTAAATGGTTTAATGAAAACATGATAGTGCTACATTGTTTAAATCTTGATTTAAACAGCTCTTTTTTTTTCTTTCGTCTTGCCGAAACATTGATGATCATTACAAGTCAATTTTGGTTATCAAGGTTGATTTTCGTTTTCTTGCTTATGCGCTGATCAGAAAAAGCCTGTATTTCATTTCTTTCACGCGTACTTGCGTTCGTTTTTATGTGTTACGCATGATCAAGTTTCTTTTTTCGTTTTACACATAGATTGGCATACTCATCGTTAAATAAGGAGGCTGATGTGTATAACTTGAATTTTCTTCTTCTTCTTCCTTTTCTCTCTTTTTTTTCCCATTACCACAGGTAGAAATATTTCTTCTATATCATAAGTCACGCATATTGAAGAAACAGTAGTTCCTTTCGTTTCTTCTGCTCTTCGTGTACTATCCCCGATTACCACGAAGGAAAAAATGCCGTCAACCATGACGCGATTGTGTATAGCTTGGTCTCCTTCGAATAGAACAGAGAGCGATGCAGAATATGAAGAAATGCATAGTATCGTATTTTTTTCAAACAATAATAAGCGTTGAGTCCTATTTGCAGCTAGTTGATGCAAAGGAAAAGAGAGCGCGAGAGAGAATGCCTGTAGAAGGATTTAATTGTGGGTATTTATTTTTTTCTTCTTCATGAAAACAGCACACATCGAAAAAGTCTTCCCTCTTTTTTTTTCTTTTTGCCAATTGATCATTAACGATAGAATTTTTTCTTTATCACTATCGTGTAGATCGTTATCCGCTATAAAGTGAGAATATGTACCGTCCAAGGTAAGTTTGACCAGTAATATCTCTGTTGTTTTGTATTATAATACTATTTGTATATTAGATCACGATTACCACCCCCACCAGCAGCCAGTCGCGGAGGAGCAGGCGCCCTTGGCGGATTATTAGGAGGTTTAGGCGGCGCTGTTACCTGTCTCTGCTGCCTTACAGCACTTGGTTTGATTGGCCTTTGGTTAACTTTCATTCCATTTGTTGCCTTCTTTAGTAAGTTATATATATATATATATGTATGTATATATATTAATAAAATAATTTCTTTCTCTAACTAGAATATGCATACGATCAAGAAGTAAGAGCCTTTGGTGGTAGCCCAAGCATCCAAAATCTTCAACAAGTTGGTTTTCTTCTTGCAATCTGCCTGTTAACGGTCCGTTTCTTCAATCGACATATTTCTATATAAACAAAAATTCAACGAAATAAAAACTCATTTTCGAATATCTAAATTCACGTCGTCGTCATCGTCGTTTTTATGATTGAATTTTTTTGTTGAACATAAACGTGTATATGCGCGCAGAATAAAGACAAAGAACAAGAGAAGAGTCGCCATTATATCGTTATCCACTACTACTCTCAACACCACATTTTCTCGGTTTTTTCGTTTATCTGTCTTTCTATAATTTTTTGTCTTTTTATTTTCGAAAAAAGTTTTTTTTTTCTACTGAACAAAGCACGCGTCCGTATATATCAATTTCTATATTTATTTACTATCTTATGAAAGTTTTCAACTATAACCAGGCTCTAAAACAATGTAATACTCTATGAAATATCAATGATTGAACAAATTCAGTTCTATCTGTCTTGATTAAAAATAATATGAAAGGAATATAAATTTTATATAAACTATTTCCGTTAAAGCAAAGGAGCACGTCAAAAGACGAGAAAAAAAATCTTTATGAACACATGAAGCCTTTTCTATTTGTACTTTTAGTAAAACATATCGCATGTCCATCAATTTCTAGTTTTCGTGTCTGAGTGAAATAATATTTCAAAATAGATAGATAAGAAAAGAGATGACAACATTGCTCGATGTACAGAATGTTTAGAAAAGTTTTCCAAATAATCATAACACTGAGCATAATTGTTGCTCTCTGTCGACATGTGATTGCACATTTCGTGTTGTACATAGATAAATTGAGTGAAATTCATGCATAAACCGTGTACTCAGAGCGCTGAAGTAATTTTACTATTCATACTTTTGAGATTAAGAAAAAAAGCAGCAAACATTTTAAAACTTCAACAGGTCAGAGCACTTAATTTGTTACTGAGTAACTGTAGAATTTGAAATTTTTTCAGCGGATATGAAAATTCTAAGAACACTAATATTGCATTTACTTAAATTCCTAAGTTTCTGAAACAAGACACGTTTTTGAATACACAATTAGAGCTCAACAGACACCAAAGACGTGGTCATTAGAACAAACTGTATTTTTTAGGTAATAGTTATGAAAATTTCATTCGAATAATTGTAGAAAAAAAAGTTACTCAATAATTTGATGATAATCGACGAAATGACATTTTTCATGAATATGATCAAAATCATTAAAAATAGGTGTGAACTTTTGTTTTGTTGTCAGTCGAATTAAAAGGATAGATTTTGATACCAAACTAGTAGACGTGTATTCGCTAGAGAGTTCTTTAGCTCTATTACACAATAGAAATGAGTAACCTGGATTTATATAAACAATGAAGAGCTGAAAAATAAATGGAACGAATTCACAATTCTTTTACAATAGTAACAGATGGAAACATTATCGCTAGAACTAGATGAACAATAACGGAGAATTAACCGTTCTCTTCTTTTATTTCTAAATATTGTATCATTCTATACAGAAAAATTATCAAAACCAGTGATAAACAACGAAGAAATACTACATGAAAATATATTTCATCCAATGGAAAAAAATAAAGATATGAAACTTGTGACGTTATTCACTAGCAAACAGACAACGTAACCTGGTAAAATTTTAAAGATTTTGCCTATTTTTTAATGAGAACGATATAATTTAGAATAGTTTCACACAATGAATTCCTTCCCTAAAATTATCTTTATGATCACAAAATAGAAGCATCGTGCTCAGCTTAGTTTGTCAATCTGATGAATTAGGAAAGGTTTCTGCTTTAGAAATGACTTTTCCAGCAGATATTAATGATTTGAAAGGTATGAAACTTATTGAATGATGTAAAATAGACATGCGTGCATCAATAACAAGTGTCGAATGATAACTTCAACAAGCGAGATTTTGTTACATTTTTACTAGGAACACCTCCCTGATCTCTTTAAAAAATAAAATAGAGATGCTCTTGTACGAAGTAACAATCTTTCGTTGATGTCATTCAAATCGTATGCAATCGACTGTTCTCATAAAGAAAATCATTCATCAATCTCTATCATTGTTATTAAAACTCGAAAAGTCCTTCAAATATTCTAATTCTATTATATTCTTTAATCGTAAGGTGAAACTTTACTGAAAATAGATTTTTTAACAGCAGGATTATAAATTTTTCAGACATAAATCATTCATGTCAAGATTAGAAACTGATAGAGATGTGCTTATTATTTTCTCAATATTTCTTCAAAAGATAAGAATTGCTACTTGATGAAAAATCAAGAGGGGAAAAGCAGATCCCGGGATCCAGCGGGATCTGTAAGGATCCAAAAATCTGAATCAGAATCAATTACAATTGATCGGCTTTTTATCAATATTATGATAATCTGTGATAACAAGTAAATCGATGAGATTCTTAAATGGTGATAGTTCATACAAAATATGTTCCTAGAGAATTTCAGGGATTCACAAAGTATCGACAATTGTAGGAAAATCTTGAAACAGACAACAGCTGGCGCATTTTTCATTCATATTTTAAAATTAACTTTTGTGATAGTTTAACGGGGTAGTGTCGGTAAAAAATGCTTTCGGTGCTTTTCCTTGACGAAAATGCTCATTTTAGCCGCCGAGTATGGAATACAACTATTTGATGTTTTTTTCATTATGGCCGGTGCTATTTCGTGTGCTTTTAATATAAAAATTTGAAAGTTGAGACATTTATATTTAAAAAAAAGGCCATCGAATTAATGTGAGCATTAAACTTTCTCAGTATAGTTCTCATTAAGCAATTTTGCAAAAAGTAAAACGGCTCTGATGCAGATCGAGATCTGCTGGAATCAATAAAGATGCATAAGAACCCTTGAAAACTCAGTAAACATACACAGAATCGGTCACAGAACTTCTAAAACAAAAGAAAGATATCCTAGAGAATAGGGTTCTGGTGAGAGATGGCGAATTTTGTGACGCACATTTATAGATAAGATCGATCGTCTTTCAGATTTTTCACATTGAATTCTGGTTATTACAGAGCCAGTTCATTTTATCTGAATTCATGTGGCCGTTAATTTTGTATAGGTAATGCTGCTACTTTATTTGCAAGAAATTCGCATATTTTCAGTTAGATATGTGATACATGGGCGTGGTTCGGTACGCAGGTTCCTCGCTGTTCGCTAGAAAAACGAGAAGACCTGAACGAAGGTTACGCACAATATCTTAAGATGTTGAAAAGCTTTTTATTGGAATTCAATAAAGACCGTATAACCAGTATTTACTATTTTGATTGGTAAAGGATCCAAGAAGTCGTTATATCTTTAGATCATTGTTTAGCCAAGCATTTCAAGATTAGAACTAGATTTAATTATAACAGTATTTCATCAGGATCTTGAGCAATTTCGCGTTGCAATTCAAATAGCAGATGATTGGCGAAACAAGAAATGTTGAGAGATAGTGCAGCAATGAAATGAAGATAATTATGTTAATAAGCTAAAGCAAGAACTTTGAAGCATTCCGACTCTTTTTCCGTTGATTGTATACCGAAATCTTATCAGAATCTGAATTATTTCTAATTGACAAAATATTTCCTAGTTTCGCTCTTGACATTTTAACTACAAGTATATACGCATCTTACTCAATTTCCTCATACATTTCTGTAGGAATTTATTAGTAGAAAATACGAGAAATGAAGATTGAGAGTCTTGACCTCAAGATTATCGCAGTAGATGGTTTTATTTCTTAGCTCGACTAATATCTTCATATCGTGAATTTTCTTTGAACTATTATTAGCGTGTATTTCAACTTTATGAAAACATCAATTATTGTAAGAAGGATCCAAGAAACTTTAGCACTTAATATATTCATCTCTGTTCATGAATTTCTGTCAGTATTTGTTGATTTAAGTTTAAATAAAATATTCTTTTCTGGTTTTTAATACGGAGAAGAAAATTCGGAGGATGCTTTACCGAAGAATTGAGAGCTAACGAAAGAAGCTTGTTCAAGGAAAAACTAGTTTAACGACAACACTAATATTTAAATCGCTACTTTTATGAGTATTCAAGTTTTGAGTCACAATCAAATTCAAAAATAATTGAAACTCAATGCCGTGAATGAGCTACAAAATAAAAAATTTCTTATGAGAATTACTCTCATAGTCGAATCCGATAGAAATCTGATCGAGTGCTATGTAAATCCCTACGAGATCGACGAAATTCTATCGCATTCTGGATTTCAGAACAATATCCAAGTCTCCATTGTCGCAATCCGATGTGTTGTCTACTTTCATAATTCAACAAAACTCATTGCTAATTCCTAGCCGACCTATGCGGCTAGCATCAGGTATTCATTAGTACTTAACTACGTAAGTGGATCTCGACAGTCGCATTCGTTAATGGCTTCGTGTCTCGGATATCCGTAGCGTTTGGTTAGTTGCTCGGATCTGAAATCGAATTCCTTTGGCTCAACTTGAAACAACTTTGAGAACTATCGTGTAGTACTTCGTTCAGATTCTTCCACTAGCTTGTATTGAAGATGCATGCAAATATTAGAATTAAATCAGGCGTCTTTCTATACCCTTATAGGTTCCTGTTACACTCGGAAAAGAACTGAATAAAATACGAACTAGTTTATCATTTTACTGCCGCCCATATTTTATTGAACAAACATTATCTAATTTTGTATGACTCCACGAACCGCAGAAATTTTCGAAAAATTTAAGTAGGTGCTGGTTCAACTTCATTGGACTAATTTTCCGCTTCTTTTTCAAAGCGTTGAATCAGATCAACGATAAATCATGCTGGAAGCTTTAAGATCAAATTTTGAACACACTCCCAACCAAAATGAAAGATCTTTGTTCAATCTAGACGTGCTCGCAACAATATTCTGACTATTCTTGTCATCCTCCAAGAATTCGAGATGATTGGTTTTGAACAGGAACAGAAAAGATGCTGGAATATCAGTTAGTGACATCTATGATAAGCATGCATAAAAACATGACAAAAACGCTGATTGAATCTGAAAAGATTTATTCCTGGAGGATTCTCATCGTTCTTCTACTATTCTTTCTATAAATCTCTCCTGAATCAGATGAAGGGTCTGAAAGCATCAAGATCGTGAGATTCCAAATGTATCCTGGTTACCTCGACAATATCTAAGCCGAAATCTTACTCTTATTTCTAGATAAGCTCTCAATCAAATCGAGAGAAAACTAGGGGTGGGTATCACCGGTACTTAGGTAATTGGTAACGGAAGGGTTAGCAGTTACGTTTGTTGGCAATTACTCAGAACAACGAACTATCACTTCCGTGTGATGAAAAATAACTAATGGATCATTTACTCTTTTAACCAGTTATCTGGAAACTCCAAACCATGTTAAGTGATGTATCTACGATATTCAATCGAACGGAAGTGATAAATCGTCATTTTGAGACGCTAGCAATGAAAAGTAGCTGATAACTGTCCCATTATCAGTTAGGCGGATAACAGCAGTTGTAACATTCTCAGTTACCTGGTAAAGTAGCCGTAGCTTCCCTCTGCTAGAAAAAACTGCAATGTGATCGTTGATTCTGAAACAGTGCAAAACCTCGGCATAAACTTCAAAATTTCTGTAAGGATTTTTGGCGACAGAAACAAGAATGACATTCGCGTGGCAGATTGGCTTCGCCTTTGACACTGTTGAGTCAATGGAAGCACAACAAACGTAGGATGATGCGTGAGTATTGGCAGATTATAAAAATAGAATCACTGAAGTTGTTAGAGAACGTTACATTTTATCGTGGTTAGTTACAATTTAAAAGAATCCCTATAAACTATCCAGAAAAACTGGACTGTACTAGTAACCAGTATATCACAACATGATGAAATTGACCAGCAAATTGTTGGTCCTGATGTGACACAAGACACGTGCTGCCATTGTGATAATCCAGGAGCTAAGGTGATGCATGCATCTGAGTATCCTGAATTTTTCTTCTTGACCATGAATTCTCAACGCATTTTTTTCTTGTTCTTCCCATCTGATTTCTTTCGATCACAGTCTAGTTTTATATCTCTCACGATGAGTCTATTTCACGTTGTTCTTTATACATATGAAATAAATTATTCCAAATGCTCGTCTGGTTTTCTGACGATCCATTAGGATCCATCGAGATCCGTCGGGATATATTGGGATCCGCTTTTTCCCCCTTGTGGGAAATATATAAAAGCAAATAGTGATTGATGTACACATTCTGTGTCTTTTCTCCAAACGTATATGCCTTCATATATGATGAAGCATTTCTATGCAAGTGCGAACAATGTCTTCGTAGATTCGTTCAAGCTTCCTCTGTTATTTGTGTAAACTTGAGAGAATTAAAATGATGTTTTTTTTTTCTTGTAGTTGTTATTGTAACCTTCATTCTCTCAGGGTGTAAATTATCTTATTTTTACTATCAGGCTCTGTTGACATACTGAAATCATAGGGCAATACTGAAAACTGAAGGTACAGAGCGCTGAAGAACCAGTCTCTATTAAATAAATAATATTTATTATAAAAAATTGATGAAAATATTAATTTTTCTTTTGTATTTAGTCAACAGACTGAACACTTTTGATTCCTTAATTATTCCTGAAAATAGAAAACATATGGATGAATAGTAAAATAGTTATCCTTTTTTGGATTTATTTATTTCAATTGTATGAATTTATCTGCAATTAAAATCTTAATTTTGCCGCATCTTATTCTCGGTTTGCCACTTAAATTTTTCGAATTTTTAGCTGAACCAAAATTAATGCCATCTCTGTCTTCTGCATTGATCATTAAAAGAGAAAGTGTTTAGTAGTAAAATCTACTCTAACAAAATATCCTCTTGTTTCATATAACAACAATATCACTCAAATGAAATATTTATTTTGTATTTACAACTGTTAATTAATGGCTTTTATAGAGCGAGATAATCCCCACGAATAATTCTCGATAAATTAAATTTCATAATTGTTTGGTTTAGGTTATAACTCTCGTGGATCATCAGAAGAAAATCACATGAAAAAAAATTAATATGAACGATGCGATCAATAGAAAAGTGTTCTCAGAGTAAAAGTGCTAAATCGATGCTTTGATTTCTACCGACAACAAGAAGTTTCTAATCATTTTTCTACAAATATATTCTCTAATTAGAAAATTTTCTAAAATAAAAAAACATTGAAAATAAAATGGCAGTAGATAATGTATTGATAAGTATAGATGTCAACATACTGTAGCATGGTTCGTGTTGTATTCAAAGCTATAAATAATCGAACACTCATTATTGTAGACTACTTAAGTAATCACTCATTGAAGCAAAATAGCTGCAATCCTAGATGCGTATACAATTGCCCTATCGGTTGGTACTTTTGTTCATAATTTCAATATAACGCGTCAAATAGACATGAGAATTATAAACTTCTTTATAATGGATATTCTCTATATTGTGTTCTTAATTTGTTTTCTACATAAAAATCAAGCATAACAAAGAAAGATATTGATCCTATTGGCGGATTAGTTTCAAGGACAAAATTATACGTCCATGCTTTCAAGAGTCTATTTTTCGATATTTACGCCATAGTTGATCATTAGCTTTTCGATTCTCATATCTTGTTTTGCCTTTTGTTTTGATTTATTTTTACTTTCAATGCAAGCATTCGTATCATATGACAAATATTAAATGTATAAAAGACCAAACACAATAGCTTAGCAATAAAATCCTATTGAATATATTACTAATGGGTGCGCCAGGTGAAATGAGCCTGTCAGTATTTCACGAATATCTCGCCCAGGTTCTCAAGTACTTATTTGATTTTTTCTCTGAAAAATATCCCATCGAATTTTCGACAAAACCTAGTGAAGACAGTTCTTTCAACGAATCATTATGAAACTATATTCAGTCTACACTAAAATGCTCCAAAATAGTCCACTTTCAAAGCACTGCATTTTGTATTTCCGATTTTGCACTGCTCTTTTCCTACTTAGAAAACGGGTTGATTAGACTAGTTTGTAGCTCTTGAAAAGCTCTATCAATTGAGAAGAAACGTTATTTTAGCGCCACATCAATTTATCTGAAAAAGCCTCTTCTTGGTTCGTCACCACTTTCGTTTTGAGAATCTTTCGTATAATTATACGCAATTATGGTTTTATTACATTAAATAGACAATGATGATGCATTCAGATGTAACACCAAATTGACGATAACTGTTTTGTCTATCATTCTGACAGGGAAATAATGCTATTAAGAGGTTTTTGCAATGCTTGTGTCATAAAATGAGGAAGATCGATAGTTTCAAACCATTTTTGAAGAAAATTGATCGGTGGCAACTCGCAGTCCTATCCAAATATCTTCTTTTGAGTCTTATTAAAGCGATTAAACCTGAGAACAGAGGAAAATTGCATGAGAGTAGAGTCTCGTATCTGTTTGAATAGAAAAAGTGAAATAATTAGCTTTATAAAAATGCGTATTTGAAAGTAGACTATTCTGGAGCACTGTAGTGTAGACTGAATATAGTTTCATAATGATTTGTTGAAAGAACTGTCTTCACTAGATTCCGTAGAGACTTCGATGGGCTATCTTTTAGAGGAAAAAATCAAATAAATACGTGAGAACCTGAACGAGATATTCGAAAAATACTGAGAGGCACATTTCACCAGGCGCACCTGTTATATTTGTATACGTGCTAACTAGTGACTATTACAAAAGGACGAATATATACCTGTTTTATGCACCAATAACTTTTACCATGAGAAAATGAAAGAAAAATCCAGGTAGATAAGCATGATGAACGCCATTATATTACGACTAGCAAAGTTATTTCATTAGTTTGAAAACATTTTCAATTTATTTAATGCTCGTTGATGATTTCAAAACGTTGAGTTTATTTTTTGCCTAGATTTTCTTGTAATACATGTATTATTTAAAAACAAGTAGGATATTTTCTAGATGATTGATAATCATCCCAAACAGGAAAACATTTTACACCGTTGTTAATTAAAAATTTTGAATAAATGACATTCTTTTTACTTCGTCTATCTTGCTATTCTAGTGGGTCTCTTAACATTTAGTCACCAAAAGAAAAAAAGAAAAATAAAGTCCTTGAGAAAAAAGTTTTCTTAGTCGTGTAACCTCTCTTAAATAATCAATATCTTCCGTATTTTTAGAATAATAACATTAGAATCAGCATAGAATAAGCTGTCTTTACATATTTATACAGTAAATATTGACATAAGATAAAAAAAAGACCGAAATTAACTTGTAGGTCACAATGAAAGAAAGGAGAATACATGTACTCTTTTATTACCATTGCATTGTAACAGTAAGTTGTTCGAAAATTTACTAGAAATGATGAAAGATCATACTCAAATTTTTAATCTATTTTCTTGATGTCGTCTAAAAATCCTACAGACACTCTTATCGTGTGTGATAGAGAACAACATTTGTTTGATAGTTAGTGACATCTGTTTTAATATAATAAACAAAAAGAAAATTCTAATAATATAGATTACATAGATTTATTTTATTGTTTTACATTTTGTTGGAGCATTTTTATGCAAGCAAAAATATGGACGAAAATAAAAGCATGATTCATTTTTACTTGAAACAAGACTAAGCCTAACGAACGAATGATACGATACACTTGGCGTGACACCAAATAAATAAATGTCTTATCGTTTATTTTTTTTCCTGTCCTTTCGATTAGTCAAAAGAGTATTGTATATATATATATATCACTTTTCGATAATCAATGAAGCGTAAAACCGATGAGTAAACAAAAATAAGCTAAAGCGCACATGGCTGTTTGTTTACGCACTTGGATTCGTAGAATATTAAGTAAATTTAAATAAAGTTTCAACGTTTTAGATGTCCTCCTCACGAGATTCATCCAATAATAACAATTCGACCTATCGAAATCAACTTTCAGATTATGAAACGAATGATTATCCGTAAAATATAAAATATTGATTAATTTCAATCATTTATTCATTTATATTTTTAGAAATTTACAAGATAATCATCCAAATCAAGTGTCTGCTCATGGATTTGATAATAGTGAACAATCGTAAGTTAACTAGTCAGTTTAATCCTATGATAATATTCTTTTTAAATTTAGCTATGAGAATGATCTATTTCAACAAATGTATCCTTTTCAAGAAGATCCTGAAGAAGATATACCACATGAAATTATCGCAGCATTAGATGCAAGAAATCGAGTACAATCAAATATTAATGATGTTGACGATTCTGTTTTTTCTGATGTTGTGCAAGATGCTTTTAAAAAGTATCAAAATGAGGTAGCTACATAAGAAAAAGCAGTAGAACTAATTTTGTTAATGTTTGAATTATATTTCTGGAATAATAGAAATATTAAATTTATAATTTATAGCATTGTTATGGAAGTATTCGGAAAAAACCAAGTTAACAAAAAGAGAATTTGATTTTTCGGTATTTAATAATAAGTGCTCTCTGAAGAAAATTTGATTTTAATGATCAAATATCTGCTTTTATTTTACATGCTCGAATCTAACCAATAATTTAACAATATGAATTATAGTTCTCTTACAAAAGTGGTTCTTTTCTTTTCTTTTTTTTTCTTTTCTAGCAAGATGAATTACTTGCTCAAATGGAAGAATGTTGGAATTATATGGCTACGGAAAATGAGAGTGTTGACCCACCGAAAGCAGCAGTAATTAGAATTATTAATTCAAGTCTAAGGATAAAACAAATACCTCCTGTAATAAAAATTTATTTAGATTGAACAACCTCAGTCAGCTCTATTGAATCCTGATGCAGTTGAATTCAAACCATCATGGCTAAAACCACTATCTAGTACAGCAAATGAAGGATCTTTCGTTATCTTGACATCTAGCCAAACAGAAGAGCAACAGAAAAATATTTAAACTGTTTGTTTTCATATAGTGAATAAAAGACAGAAAATCTACATTGTATATTTACTAAAGAAATTCAACATTGTGACATCATCTTTATTTTTTGTTCTATTTTTTTCTCTCTATACTTCATACATCTACCACGATAGAAATAGAAAAAAGAGAATGTATTTGTCGACGTATACGTCTTGACATAACTGCTTATATATGTTAGTGATTTTTATCGTAAAAGAAAAAGAAAAAAAAATAAAGGAAAATTTTTTTAATGTCGACTAAAACTGCTGACCTTCACCAGAATTATATGTAGAGGCTTTTTTATCGTTAGCTGTTCTTTCTTTTTCATTTCAGATGACGCGACAGTAGATTTAACGAAACAATTTTTTCTTCACATGTCGCTTACCATTAAAATGGCTCCATTCTGATTTGAATTTATCGTTCCTATTATTTTTCACGTCAATGTTTTATTTTCTAGTTGCAACAACAATAGATTCCTTTTTATTTATTTCATTTTATTTACATTAGATCACTTTTCATTTCATCATAAGACAACAAAAAACGGATACAAAATGGCTACTGTTCGAAATGGAAAATTAGATCATTCTTGTCAACATTTTTGTGCTAAATGTCGTTCGCATGATACCCATGATCTATCTTTGGATACAACTCATTTATCAGTACCAATCACGGATGCAAATCCAACTGGAAATCCATACGAAAATACACCGTCACCATCGTCAAATGCATCAACAACTATAATAAAAAGACCATCGAAGTATGGCCATCGGATACTTTCGTCTACTTTAAAACGTAAATATATTTTTTGTCTATTAGGAATATTAAATTTTATATGATTTTTCCTTTTCTGTTGTTGTTAACATAAAAGATGATCATTTCAATATGTCGCTCAAGCGTCATTCTCGTTGTGATAAACTTTTTAATTATACACAAATGATCAATCGAAAATATATGACGTCGATGGCGAAAGTTTTGTTTCAAATGCAAAAACAAATTTATAAATTAAAACGACGTACAAATCGTGTCGAACAAGTCTTTATTAAACAAGTAAAATCTGTACAACCAATTCTTCGTATCCCTCGTTTAACAAAAGGTTCTTAAACAAACAAAAAAACTTTTATCTCTCTTTTTTTTAATTGTTCTAAATCATGTTGCGAATTGTTCTTTTTAGATCAACTTACAAACGTTTCTATTCATAATGATGATGATGATAATGGTGACGTTTTACACGATACTGAAACAATACCGGATAATAATAATAATAACATTAAACTTTCACCAAATACAAAAAAGAATCTGAAACGTTTGAGTATGTTATCTTTTCCCCGTCATACGTTTCTCTTTGATTTTTACAATTTTTGATTGAATAGACAAACATAAACAATCGAAAAAATCTCGTTCAACTATATGGATTAATAATCGGCAAAAACCTGTTGATCTGAATAAATATTGTTCATCGTGTCGACATGAATTTTCCAAGCGATCGAATTTTTTAATACATATTAGAAATATTCATAAGGGTGTATTGCCAACAATAATAAATGAACGTAATCAATCATTATTAGAAATTAATGAAGGAAATATAGAGAAAGATTTCAATGAAAATATAACAGATAGTTCACAATGTGAAACTACAAATGATCAATCAGGTAAACAGTTGATAGTCTTTTTTGTTGTTGTGCATAATAATTAATTATGCAATGTTTTAGTTGATCAATTGGATACTAGTAATAATAGATTACATCGACGTACAGTTACTAAATCAATTCATGAACCACAAGTGCATGAGAAAGTTAAATGTGATATTTGTAATAAATTGTATCGTGTTACTTTTATCAAGGTAAACACTTTTTCTCCCTATACCATGATTGATTTGTTTCAATTTTGAAACAAACTATAATCTTATGAATGTTTCTTATAAGATATCAACTATTCGATGCGAATTATTTGTTTCTATACGAAAAAATCTTTCACATAGTTGTTCTCTCTTGTTATCAGGACAAACATTATCAAGCTTTTTCGTGAGCCAAAGAGTAATTGCTTT
This sequence comes from Rotaria socialis, assembly GCA_905331475.1. Classification (NCBI taxonomy): domain Eukaryota; kingdom Metazoa; phylum Rotifera; class Eurotatoria; order Philodinida; family Philodinidae; genus Rotaria; species Rotaria socialis. Next base: position 201,782 of record CAJNYU010001982.1, on the reverse strand, counting down.
GGCATACACGGTAATTAGCAACGTGCTATTGCACGGAATAAAGAGTAACAAGCAACACGATTTACTGACTCATGCAACTCATTTCGCGAATACTATAAGGCAGCATATTAGCGCCATTCAATGAAAAGAAAAAAATTTTACATGAATTTAATTTAAGGTTTTTAGTTTTCTTCTAGTTTCTCTTTTTTAAATGAATTGCCAGGTAGATGGTCAAGGATAAACACATTCTATACTGTTTTGTGATGTAGTTTATAATTCATTGCATAAATTTGAATTCTGCTATTGGATTAGAATGTATGCCAGCATTCCTTTTATTTTTTTCAAGAAAATTGAAACTATCATCAAGATAAGTGCCGGTGTCGTTTTTTTTTTCTTTCATACCATACTCATTGGATGATGGAAAATTTATATTTTTAAATCTTGTTTAAAAAATGCTACAGCAACCACATTACATTCTATAGAGAACTGAATGCACGTGGCTGATAATAGGATTCATTTTATTTTTATAGTTTCAGTTATTCTAGAAATCATTTTATGAAGAATCGATAAAAATAAATTTGACGATGAATTATAAGCCTGTTTTGCTTTTAAAAAATAGTTAACCGTAGCTTGCCATTAATAGTTACATAATCAGTAAAGTGAAGGTTCGCATGCCTAACTGTCCATCATATTCGAAAAATTGTAGGTCACAGGCACTGTTTACTCAATTTCATGTTGATTATTTTCTAGTTATGTACACTTCAAGTGCTTTAATTTCTACAAATTATTGTTCCTTCAGAATTATTTCTTAGAACCCAACAACAAAATTAACATAAACTAATAAGATCTAAAAACAGTCAAAATAAAGAACTAGGCAAATATTGAATGAAACATGATCTATTATACAGTTTATGATATTTCACAACACGCTTGTAGTTTTGGAAGAACTTTGATTTCAATATATTTGAATTATTAAAGGAAAAAGAACATGAAATGGATTGATTTGAGTCATCATTTCCTGCAAGAGCTTTGTATTTTTCTTGCGCAAAGAAAAAACGAACGAAAATGACGATATAACTGAAAAATGAATTCGCAGGAAGCTTTTATGTGCTATAACAGAAAAAAAAACAATTGGATTTCTTTTCTATGTTTCTTATTGACTAACCTGGTTATAAAAGTTGTAGCATAAAAAATACAGGCAAAATACGTCAGAATAAATATACGCCTATTTAAATAAAAACACGGATTAAAAATAATGCAGATTTGCAATAGGAGTAATAAAAAGGTTAATCATTCAAGATTTCGATAATAATAAAATTCACTTTTCAGGATTACTGAAATAAGGTTTTTTTTCAAGTTTTTAATATTTTCTACAAGAAAAATAATTTGAAGCAACAGATGGCGACGCTCTAGTCAAACATCTATGAATAGATCAACTTTTTAAATGGAAATATAAGCTGATTAAAATCTAGTTTCATCACAAGATGACACGATTTTACTATATAGTCATGCCCGATCAAAGTTTTTCTAGTTGCTAAAAATATTCAGTTTATCGATGCAAAATTTTTCGATTAAAAATTTTTTATCTATTTTAAAATAAAACCTTATTAAAAACATTTCTTTTTTTATAGGTGCATAAAAGACGTGCTCATTCCGATAAAGAATTTCTATCAACATCAAGTGAAATAAACAATAATGTAGAACATTGTGACTCAGTTTCTGACAAAGGCAATGATCAAGATGTATTATCCAATGACAATTCTACATCGATTGGTGCATTGGATATACAAAATATAAATACACCAGCTGCAATTACAATATCTGATATGGATACTGACGATGTACCAATTCGATTTTGTGTATGTTTTTTCGAAAATTTTTCTATGATTCACTAGATTATTCTTTTATTGGTAAAATTTAGGCGGATATGACTAGACCAATTGTTATTGCTGTCACATGTCTTGAAAGTTACCAATTAGTATGTTTTATTTTATTTGAAATTAATATAATTCTATTCTCATATATAATTTTTTTTCTATAGGATTTAGTTGAGCAATTTTTAGGAAAATTTTCATCGCATGTTTGTCAGACAACATCAATCGATTCTCGTACTACACATTTAATAACCAATGATGATAAACACTCATTACGTTCACCATTATCGATGAAATTAATTGAAGCTATTGCTCATCATTGTTTTTGTGTATCGTATCGTTGGATTATCGATTGTCTTAAATATGATCGTATTATTGAAGAAGAATCCTATGAAATCGAAGGTGATGATACGGACGTTCATCCACATGGTGGTCCACGTCGTTCGCGATTAATTAAAAGTCAACATTCACTCTTTCAAAATATATGTTTTATGATTAAATGTACAGAAAATCCTGATATAAGAATGACCAATGAACGCTTAGAAGATTTAATAACAACCTGTGGTGGACAAATTATAACCTGTGTTACACAACGATTACTTGACCGATATCAAATAATTGTTCTTTGTGATATGCTATATGTATCTGAACGACGTCACAATTATGATCAATGTCGCTCATTAGGAATACATTTTGTATCGTCTGATTGGGTGCTTGAATCAATACTTGAATATCGTCAGAAACCATTTTCATTATTCGAGGAAGTGCCTCTGTGATTTTGATAGATTCGTGTTTTTTGTTTTTTTTTGTATAAATGTTTCATTTCTTGTTTGCTTCATTTATTCTTTTTTTTTTATGATGATCATGATGATGAAAAGAAGAAATTCAATGAATTAACAATGTTTTTCTTAATTTCATTTTTGTTTTTTTTGTAATAGAGTAAAATTCACAAAATAAAAAAAAAATAATAATAAATTTAACGGATAGACATCAAACGCATCTTTATTTATTTTCTTATTATAAAAGTCTATCGAACAGATAGATTCGACTACAGAAAAAAAATGTTAGTGCTGCTTCTTCACAATTTTTATCTAAGGTTTCACGTGATTTTTTAACTATAAATGGTTCAGTTCTTTGATAAAAAGATTATCAGAGAAAGAATTCTGTGTCATACTTAGTTCAATAGCGGGGGTTCTTTGTGTTCTTTTACATCCAAGGTCAAGATGAGAGCGATAAATTGAAATAACAAACAACCTTTACGGCCATATAAAATTCACATAATTAATATATAGGGCTTCATGTAGGTTTTGTTTCTTGGACGAAGAATTTAAAACTTCTTTAGAAAAAAATACACCCAACTTTTAGAAGGTTAGACATCTAGGATGCTTTGCGTTAAGAAAATACTGTGGAGAGATCAGCGAAATTTTCGGAGGGGCGCAGGTCCTCTTGTTCTCACTCGAACAGATGCCGGTGTTTAGTTTCTCAGAACCAAATTCCTTAGGATATTTTGAATAATTTAAAATGAGATTTGAAACGATTTTTGAAAGCATCTAAGCTAGCATATCAAGAAACAAGAGCTTCTGAAAGTAATACTTCTGTACACATATGAGATGTGAAAGGTTTTAAGAGTATAAAACATTAAAAAGTTTCAGCCGTGAGCCAGTTCATCAGGCTGTGGCTGAGAATATGGTCTGTCAAAATTCATGCAGGAGTAAGTTCAAGATTACATTTTTGATTATTTGTTATATTTTGTAATAATTATATCATCTATTTTTATTTGGTAAACATGAAAATAGATAGAAGTATAAATAATAATAATGATTATAATAGACGAATTTTACATATATACACCATAGTTCAATTGTATTCTACATGAAGTTCGAGAATCAAAAAATCAATATTTTTGCAATAATATGAGATTATATGATTAGGAAAAACAATTAGAAAACATGATATAGCTTAAATTAAACAATACATAAATCACTCTAATAATACTTTCCTATCAAGCAAACAGGTCGATTATCCATAACACATATCATTTGTTGTTATGTAAAAACTATTCATGCAAGATGCATGTTGCATATATATATATATTAATGATTGATCATATATATGTGTGCACTATTTTGCTGACCATGTAAGTACTGATGTAAAATTAACGAGCAGCATAGTAATAAAACTAGAGCTTACCAACAAGTAACACCGTAAACTTCGAACAGATACATAGATTAGCTATTGTTATATCCATACTGTAAAGTGTATTGAAAAAGCTTTTTCAATTCGTTATGACAAATAAAATAAACTCAATCCTATTACATTTACATTTATCATTCATTACTGAATAGAAAGATACATAATTTAAAAGTTCATTACACAATAGATCTATTAAAATTTTACAGCATGCAATTCTAAAGCAAATACGATGATTTTCAACCTTCAATTTTGAATTACATTCTACGCTTATATAATTAATAAATTTCAGACACTATCATGCTCTGTATAATAGACAGCTGTTATTTTTAGCAAAACAGATATCTTTAAAAATGCCAATGTCATATAGTAATATATAATATATGTGTAATAAATACGTTTACATCAACTTTATCCAGTAGCCATATGGGACCGTTTTTTGTTTACATTCTGTTGCTTACTAATTCACAAGAACGTACTTAACAGTATCAAAGATTTCTGTTTAAAAGTAAAAACAGATTATTTATATGCGAAGCTTTCGGTTCATTTCATTTCTACTTTCATCTTTCTAACAGTTTACCGTCTTTTCCCTATAGGATACACACGATTAAATAGCGTCACAGTAGTTATCAAATAAGAAAATTTAAATCATTTTCACTATTGATTATCTTTTCCAAATCAAAATTATATTTTCTCACTACATTGATATCGTATCTTAATCAATAATGGATTGATTTTATCTATATAAATATCATCTTGACCAATGATCGATACGTACGAAGTTCGGATGTGCATTTCTAAGAGTAGAAATTAAAATTTTTAGATACTTTTGTTTCTGTAGTATCCTATTCATTATGAGTATTGTTACCCAGTGAAAAATATTCGCTGATTTCAATCAAATTATCGTGGTTGTGGAACAAAATTCAATCCGCAATCCGATTTCAATCAAACTAATTTCCACCGGGCTAGCAATAACATCACGTTTGGGTTGGTTGGTGGTCGATTAAAATGAAAATTATCAATCGGATTGCGGATTGGATTTTGTTGCACAATAATTCGATTGAAGTCAGCGAATATTTTTCACTGGATATCACTTCTAGAAAAACTTGATGTACTTATTAGAATTACGTTCATTAGATATGTCAAGATCAATTAGATCAATGCAATATATAACACACATGATATCAAAGTATTAGCTACGAATGTATTCATATACTTGAGATATAAATTAATAAAAGATTATTAATGAAATAGTAGAGCAAAGCTTTCAAAACTAATGAACTACTGTAATAGAACAAGCATCGGAAAGGCGATCCCTGTATACAAGGTCTCAGACCAAAACAAGACTGTTTAGCAAATAAATCAACATTAAGATGTAACAGAGCAATATCAATGCTATTACATAGACACGATGTTTAAGATGAGTAAGACATTAAACTAATGGCATTTTTGAATTGGTGTTCCAGCTGTTATTATCTTTGATTTAAGAAAATATTTTTTGTTTATCCACAGTCGCCCTTGACATAAGAAAAATAATTCGTTATATTGGATAGATTCTCGAAGGTGATATTGATGATGATACTTCGGAGCAAGAACACTAACACTCGGCAGAAATCAACTGACAAATGCTCTACATAACGATGAAGTCATCAACAAAGCAAACAGCGTCTAAATTTATTGTACACTTTTTTTCTAGAAAATACCAAACAAGGATAACACGAGAGTTAGATAAATAGCGAGACAATTACTACGCATATCTTAATCATTAACAATGTCCTATTGCAATAGAAGTTTCAATGACAAAAGTTATTCCAATTGCGAAAGTGTAAATGGTAACACTTCATCAAATGACACCAACAATGTAACGAGAAAATGTTAGAAAATTTTGCATAGATAAACAATATGCAGCGAAAAGATGCCTCACAGATAATTGAACTTAACAGATTTCTTAAAAGTTCACCTGTGAATTTCGATTAGTTACCATTTATTATTATTATTAAAACAAATCATTGTACGTGAAATAATGAGATGTTTTATATTTTACCAAAGATTAGTCTGTATTCAGATGACAAACAGCCTTCATTTTATTCTGACATCTGTCTGAAAAATGTTAGACGAATTTCATCAGCACTAGAATGATAAAAGGGTTTTTCAACTGGCAAAAGTACATACTCGAGTTCATTTTCTCTGATGGATGAATTTAAAAGAGCATTATTAGAATTCTTTTGTTAAGGTTCATGAACTGTTCTATGAAAAGAAACTTGAGCATCTATACAAATCAACAATGCAAAAATTTAAAACTCTACTGACGAAATTTTTGGATGTTGAGAATCCGAATTAACATTGAGTTTTCTCACGTAATGCTTTATTATTATTACTCACTAATAATGCTAAATCTAGATTTTTCATTTACTGAAAACTATCAGAATTTTCTATGTCGAATCGTATCGATCTGAAACTGTATGTGAGTTTTTTGTTATTTCGAATAGTTGCGCACGTTTTATTTTTATTCGAATGGAGCTTCAATAACTATAATGAGCTCATTATTATCTTTTCATTATTCTGAGCGGATATTAAATAATAAAATATTTTAAACCAAGTCACTTTCATCAATGTAAACATCCTGTATAAATGAATTCGGCACCATAGAAATATATTTCTTCTCTAACCTTTCAAACTAAAACGATACTGACAGTAGATCAGACCTTACAAGGTGTAAAACATTTTTTCCAGATGAACAAATTTTACAACAGGAATTTTTTTAACCTCCCATTAACATCATTACGTCATTTTCTTGAATTAGTGGGGGAAAATACTTGACATCTTGTCGTATTTCATTAGAATAAAGCTTGCTAAACAAATTACTGCACTTTCTCTTCCTAGAATACAAGCCGTGATATTTATCAGTTATCTTCTCTTTATTATGACAGTGTGCAGCGAGGATAAACAATCATGACCAACCTAAACAATAATCGAAGGCCATATCATATATAATCAAAATAGAACTGACTTACGTTTACCACTAGTAAGTAACTTTCTACTATGTCAATATTTTGTCCAATTTAACAGCAAATATTTGAGTTTGTACGAAAAAAAAATATATTTTATTAGAAGTTGTAAGATTATCGCAGAGTTATGGTAAAAAGTAAACGCACGTCAATGTTCATAATATATCCAGTAATCAGAAGGTGTATTTTAAACATGACTAGATTTCGGATATTGAATTCTATGCTATTCATAGACGAATAGTCCTGAAGTCTTAATTCTGTAATTGTAAACGAAGAGCTTTGATAATATTCAAGGATAATGGCTATGATTAAATACAGTGTATAAGTGAGCTCTATATGATCGTTTCTAGTCGTTTACATAACATAAATACTGGTAACCAATTCTTTTGCACCGACCAGTTCGAAGCTCCATTTAATCTACATTAAAATTAAGTCTAGTTTTTTACTTTGACAGTGAGCTAGCCCGCGAGCTAGCGTACATTTAATTGATACAATATTTAGTCACAAACTAGCAAGATTCTTTTCTTTACACATTCGCTTTTTAATTGTTGGTGAAACTGTGATTTGGTTTTTTAATTTTGATAGCATACAGTCAATAGTTAAGTAAAATTTTAATACGAAAGATAACACGTTAACTAGAATAATAATGATCGAACGTACTCAAAAAAAGTCGGAATATAACTTCAGAATACATCTTTTACTTACATTTTCCAAATAGAATCAACTAAAAAGATACCATTTGATAAATTTGATGTTTTTTTCGAAAAAAAAACTCAATGAATGACTCGAAAGATTAAGTGCCAGTGAACGGCAAGAAGAATCTAGACAATACATACTGTGTTGTTCGATCCACCAACATCTGTGTGACAAGTTTCGACGAGTATTTTTTTTTGTCAAAATAGAGAAGTTAATCATCCATCAGTGCTGAAATAGATGATCGCTTGTGCTAAAGATCATAAGATGACGTATCCCTAGGCCAGACTTCAGTGTATAATTATAATATCATGCCTTTTTTGGTACGGATGTTTGCTATCCTTTAGTATTTAGTCGATGCATATTATTTTATATTCAGAGTTATTACGAGGTTTAATATCATTGATTCAGTATAAAATTTATTCTTTTTTTTTTGCCGAGGTCTTTTTGGATAAATTGGATAAGATATCACCTGTAGTGGTACTACAGGCAAGTGGATAGATGGAAAAGCCGTCATTCAGAGCTTGATTGTTAAAGCTTCTGAAATGAAAAGATTATTGGCTGACGGCATAGTATGTAATGGTGCCTTTACGAATTACAAAAATTAATAGATGTTAGAAGGAATTGTATATGTTTCATGTGATATAATTATTCTTCCTTTTTATTTTTTGATGTTTGAATTTTTCATTCAGAAAAATAAAAATGGTATGTTTAATCGTGTTTTGGTAGCTCGATGGTAAGAGCACTGGTCCGGTTAACCAGATGTTGTGTCTTGGGTTCGTTTCCAGAACGAAGCATATGATTTTGCTTTTTCTGAATGAAAAATTCAAACATCGAAAGATAATAAATGTGAAAACTTCGGATTTCATCCGAGAGTTATGTGTGCTGCAAAAAGTGCATGGGACATACGAGTCATTCTAGAATATCTGAACACCAAAATTATCATGAGAAACTAGGCGATTTGATTTCTGGTTGCAGTTTTTGTGCATTTTGAGACATTTTTCAGGCGATGTTTCGTTAGAAAGCTACGATTTAGTTCAAAACTAATATCAGATTCGGAATCAGCGTTAAAAACTGAGTCGATTTATATATGTTGTGAATAGTTCTGAGAAAAATTTGTTTTTTAAAAAAGAAATCCCTGTATCCCTTCCTCAGGGATGGTCTGATCAAAAATGACAATTTTTTCGATAACTCAACCATTTCTTGACGGATCCTTCTCATCTTCGAACTCGACCGAGATATTCATGAGATTGAACTGTGTGGAAAATTTCATCACGATCTGCCTCTCCTTTCGAAAGTTATCGTGCCTATGGCCGGACGGACGGGCACATTGACCGATTCTAGAGTGTACTCACTTTTTGAGTACACAAAAAGGAAGAATAATTATATAATATGAAACAGTTAAGAATTACACAGTGGAATTTCATTTGTTATTCATCAATATTGCTATTAATATACGAGTTTCTATTTCAAACCTTTTTGTCTTTTGATTCTCAATTACTGATATTAAACCGAATTTTCCTGAATTTCTTCAGAAAACATAGAATTTCTAGACAATACTTTGTAAGTTTAATACTGTCTTTATTGAAATTCTTTTCTTACAAAATTAAAGGCATTACAACGTGCAGAAAAATGTTAATACTAACAATAAGAAGATATGAGAATCTACAGAGTTGATTTCTTATATTTTGATGAGAATAAGCATTATTGATTGTTGAGAATTTTTCATTGTTGATTTAAAATTTTTCATAAAAACAAGCTCGAAATTCTCATGTGAAATACTTTGTGTTAAACTGACCTTAACCTCTAATATATATTTTCAACTTCACGCAACAATAATTAGAGATCGTCATTGTACGGTGAGTTAGTGTAAACTTAAAATGAAAAGTTGATACCGTTTTTCTTTCTGTCAAGTTTTTTTCCAATTAATTTTGTTAAAATGAATATCGACAATCTATGTTCAATTTAGCTCTTTTTTCTTGCGCATATCATAAAGAAAGAATCAGTTGGTGTCGTCCTTTTTTCTCTCTTTCTCGTCTAGTTGCGTTCAACCTTGTTATACCGATGCTACAAAAACAGTTACGTAAGATAAGTCACTTTTTATTATTATTAATATATCTACTGATATCAATTAACTTCTCTAGTATAGAGAGTTTTTCAAGAGTGATTGATATTAACTAAACCCCCTTAGAGAATAGAAGTTCATGGGTGGTGCCTCTGTTCCGCAAGCTATAATTTTGTAACAAAGCATGCTCTGATGCCAGTTTTTGACGTTATTTGATAGAGAAATGTTCATCCTTTCATTTTTCATCGACTTTAGTTCATTTTTCATGAAGTAAACCTTGATTTTCAACGGAGAAATCTAACCCAACGGGTGGGCTTCTATTCTGTATAGGGGCTTAACGACCTATTCTACGAACATCATAACAGTGATCTTGAATAGTATTATAAATGTTAATACAAAAGCATCAAATCCAATTGAGTAAAACAAGGGAATACTAATGTACAGACTAGTTTATGACTAAAATGTTTCTTTTTCTTATAAACTAAATATCAAACTAACTTCATCAGATAATTTACTGTTTAATTTTTTTTCAGTACCTAAAAAGAATAAGTCGCATCATTCTTTGACATTGCATTAAGGTTGAGATACTTCTACACAGTTGAGACATATTGAAAAAGAATCACTGTCACTGCTTGACAAGTATATTCTTAGTTAAGACGAAGATATATGAAGACCTGGAGGAGTACGATATTGAATAGTAGAAAAATGAGAAGTACTAGATTATGAACGTTCTTACGATTTATTCTGGTAAGATTTTTCTCTTTTTAAGTATTTAATTAAGAAAAAAAAGAAAATAAAAATTCAACGATGTTTCAGTTTACAAAAATATAGGAAATACATATAAGTAGAGTAACCCTCCGTGATTTGCGATCAAAACAAAACAAAAAACATCATCAACTTTTGCACTTTTTATCTCTGATTTGTCACGATGACAATATTTTTTGCAAGGACAAAAATGAGTTGAATAGGAGCTCACTGAATTTTTATATAAACATGATGTAAATTATTTTAATATATCTCAATCAAAATTGGCATATTTAGAATTGTTTTTCATCATTATATGTATACAGAGAGATTAGTTAAGTAGTGTATACAATATTTTATGAATAAAAAAAAAAGTCAAGGCCGGAACGCAAATATGCTACCAAATAACAGTTTCATTATGTAAATAGAATAAACGTATCCATATCTATCTCTGCTACAACATTAAATGCATCTTCATAGACATTGTCGTATATGTATTTATCGGAAAGGCGATATACATATGCATATATACAATATTGAGTTCCTCCATTATAATAGTTCAAAGAGACAACAAATATTGAACCTTGATGTCCATCACCTGAACTTAGATGATTAGCAATATTAAAATTTCATATAAATAAATTTTCTATAAATAATATTTGATCGTGGTATAAAACTTGTAGAACGATATGATTACCCTTCACCATACTTGTTCATATAATATGATTCAATCGCTTGGTATTGGTATGTTAACCTTGCAAGCTGTATACGATAGGCAGGTGATTGATGTTCATGGACGTCAATTGTTGAATACATATATTTATATATTGACTATCTGTCCAATATTCTCTCATTTGCTTGGAATTTTCTTCTATTATATGCATATCGATCCATGATCTTATTGAGAAAATTATGCTAGAAGGAAGTATGACAACAGCATATGTTTAACAACATAAAAGTCATTATGCATCAGCGCAACAAAAAAGGACGTGTTACTTTTGTCTATGATAGAATTCAATATCGACATGGTGGCATTTTCTTTGACATTATTGGGAGCTCATTCGTACGATCTTATCATATAACTTAATTTAAAGAGACATAAGCCATCATATAACAACAACAGGAAAAATCTTTTTCTCAGTTAACATATTAAAGGACGAACTATGAAACATCATTCAAGTAGTAACATCTTGAGTCTTCGATGGAGATGATAATCTCATTTCTTTCATCAATAGTCTATTTTAGTTCATTCCCGATCGATTTACAATCGATGAATCATTATATTTGATTAATATAGTAACATTATTGACTAATGTAAGTTAATATAAGGTACAGATTAGAATATCTACTCCACCTTATACTTGTCTAGTAGTTATGATATGCTGGTTGTCTGTATTTTATTCGGCAAGCTGAAAGCTGTCGCGTAATCGCAGCCGACAAGCGAAGGTTAAACAAAAGAGAAAAGAAGGAGAGTGAGCTTATTCTAAGGAGGACTGGCCGATATGTGCGGTGTCGGTGACCTTAGCCCATAATGTATGTATATGTCTCAATTAGCCAAGGTCTTAATTTGATTCTCTGATGGTAGTAGTGCCTATACGTTCTCCTGTTTGGCATTAAAAGCTTCACCATTTCTACTACTATAGCGTATATAATTTCCGTATTACTATATCTTCTGAAACTAAGACATGTTCATAATATCGATTTTCATGGTCATGACAGTCGTTCAAAAAGATATGCTAAATGCACAAATAAATCGTAATACTACATCCAGTAGTATATCGATTATCATTTTTGATGATAAGTGCATGCACATATGTTCGAAGCTGCTGTGTGTTTGTCATTGCTACACTAGATTGTATTTATCTATCTCTCATTTTACGTCCAGGGGTAATAGATAATTTTTGACGACGACAGGTAATCTAATGCTTTAGGTACGCGATCTGCATGCAACCGATGATATCGGTATATAGACGTTAATGATACAAATATTACTTTTATTTTTTCCTTCAATTATACTGTTGGAGGCTCATTAAAAGAAAATGAACAAGTATCCGATGGGTTAATGACCTTGTTTGTTTAACAATAAATTCAATGCAAGTACGAATCATAAACACAGAAATACATGCATGTAAGAAAAACGTTGTGCATGATTGACGTTAAAATGAGAAATAAAAGACGACGGTGACGGTGAGTGCTCGATTATATCTACCTCGAAAAAGAAGTTCAGTGACATGAATTAGTTAAATGTCAATGCGTAAGAAAAAAACAATGAAGAACTAATCAACTATGTAAATAATAATTATTTTGAAAACTATGTGTATTTCGCTGTTTTCTCTCTCTGCTTTATTATTTTCTCGACGTATATAACGATGGTGAAGTGTTGTCAATTAAAGAATCTATTTCTGTTAACAATATAAAACGTACGGAATAATGCATGTTGAAGTCTATAAAAAAATACTTCCGCCACACAAGGAAAAGAAAAGTCTCTTTTAAAGCATATCGTATTCTTCATAATAATTCTACTAATAAAAGTTCTAGTCAGAATAAAAAGCCTAGTACAACGAGTAGAAGATAGACATCTGAGAGAATCTTTTTGATTCGTATATAGTTGATTAAACAACAATTTAAGCATAGATCCTTTTGTTTTTCTTCATATTAGAATAGACCGAAGAAAAAGAATCTAGAATTATATCCGACACGGATTGATCTTCAAGTGCAACAACGTAAGCAGATAGATGATACATAAATGCTTTCTTCTTGAATCATAAAATCAATGAGATTCTTGTGTACTCTTTTTTTTCCTCTAATTACAGACCGAACTAAAACCATGATATGCTTTTGTTTATGAGTCTAGCTGTTAGTATCCTGTTGTCTATTTTTCTGGGCAATTTATGCTACCGTTTATATGAATGCGTTGATTTTCCTTGTCGTTTTTTGCGTTCTGTTAAACTTATATTATCATTAGGAATACCCATTCGTAGTTCTTAATAATTATTTTATTCTTCGTACACATTATCCATCATCGCTCGATAAATTTACAACTGGTTTCTGATGATATACCTATTAATAGAATAGTAAGACAATCGCTCTTTTCTCATGTACTACTACTACTACTACTACTATGGAGTATTTAACAATACAGAACAAAAAATAGATTTTTAATTTCGAAACCGTAAAAATTCATGCTCTTTAGATTAGAATGCCAAAATTAAATACAACCACATACATTGATTCATCTGCAATATCAGTAGCTGTTATGGCTATGCAAAGTATTGATACAAATGGAAATTCAATAAAATATTTTCAACGATTACTTCAACGGTTTGGTGTTATCTATATGGCAGTTCTAATTATTTTTGGATTTATTGGAAATTCTATATCATGTTATGTTTTTGTTCGAAGTAAACTCAGGTATGAAAAAAAAAGTCAAAATACGGATAGTATCTAAAAGAAAAAAAATATATACTAAAATTATGTTTTTTTCCCTAGACGTTTAAGTTGTAGTTTATATTTAACTGCTCTTTCTATATCTGACAATGGTTATCTTATATGTTTGGGACTTATTTGGCTTGAAAATATACATGTTTTTATATTTCATAATAATGGTATTTGCCAAATAACTGTTTATTTAACGACAGTTTTTAGTTCATTATCAGTATGGTAAGTTGTTCTTTGCTCTGATCAATACGATTTTCGTGTAAACATCAATATTACAGATCTTTGATATCAAGTATTCTAATAGAAAAGGCACTGCCTTGCAAAAAGAAAAATAATTGAATCCTTGCTACATCAATACAAAGAAAATAATTAACGTATGCATTCAATTTTTTCCATTATACTAATGTCAAGATCAAATTTGGTTTTTGTCCTAAGAAGAAAAGTTAGAATTAATGCACAAGCAGACGGTTCAGGAACTGTTTTTTAGTAGAAATTCAATCTATTAAGTTCTGATCAATAGGTCATGAATTAATGATATGTTCTTGTTTTCTTTGGTTAAGTGTAACTTAAAAATCAATGAATTATAAACTTTCATTTTGAAATAATACTCCGATTTCTTTTTCTCAGATACATTTACATTATAATAATATTTCATCGATATTTGAAGTATATAGTTAAGGCCTTGTATCTAATTAAGTAGTCATAGTCTGCTCTTTTGATAAGTACTTTTAGAGTTCATTTTTCTATGTTCCTTTTACTTTAAAAATTTTTATCCTCGGAAGAAGTGTAACAGCAATGTATTTCATGATATTCTAATTTAATTCAGTTGATAAATATTAAATTATTTTTGATTTTCTTTGTCGTATCATTATATATTCTCTTGTAAGTTTGAAAGAATATAAAAATATTATCACAATATATATTTAGCATTAAATTAATTATGTATTAATTCATAGACTATTAATATCTCTTAAACTCAATGAACATTATTATTTCAGTAGGGCGAGAACGGTGAGAGATAAGAATTGAGATATTATAAGCACAATTAACTTAGATAAGTATTGAAGTTTAAAAATTAGCTCTATTTTAACACCAGAATAACTGCGATGGGCTTCTGTGGTATTTATTCATTAAAGAATATACATAAATAATTCTATTTCAATGGTTAGCAGACTTATGAAGATAATATTATTATTACATGTCTTTTTTTCTTTGTAAAGGTAAGCTGTGATTTGAGCTGAGTGTTGTATAGAAGTAGCAAGAGAACATATATAATATGATATTGTTTTCTTTATTAGTCAGAAGAATTGACGATTTTTATTAAGTTTTTATTTATCTTAGATAATATGAATCATGTTTGAAATGATCGTTTTATTGAGTCGAAGCTATTTCGTTATTACAAATAAAAGAACGTGGAAGAAATAAATACCAAATTTTCATATTGATAAAGTTATATTTCAAATAATTCATTCGACAAAATCTTATCAATATATTTTATCTAAGAATTTATCAATTAAAATTAGTTTAGAGTTTTATATTTCTATATAGTATCATTTTCAAGTGTAAAGAAGTCCTTGAGAAACATATTTCTATCATCTCTCAAGTACTAATTTAAGACTATTTGACAAAAACAGATCTATGATTACCAAACAAAATGCCAAAGATACGATTGTATATTCATTTACGCGTTTCATAATTTGATTAGATAGGTTAATTCTCTCTCTCTCTCTCTCTCTCTATCCAAATATTCATTCAAATCAATAGTTATTTTTGTTTTTAGGTGTACTGTTGCATTTACAACCGAACGTTTTGTTGTTGTTGCATATCCATTAAAACGTTCACAATACAATTCATCAACACGCGCTCGTTATGCTGTTGTTATTCTGACATTTTTAGCTTTACTATTGTATTCCCCATCATTATGGACATCAGGTATTGAACTAGCTAAATCAGAAAGGCCAACATTACCTCCGTATGAAACACGTTGTGTCACGTTACGCCAATGGCTTAAATTTACACGTCAAATGAATATAATCGACTTTTTTTTAACATTTATCATTCCTTTTTTGACTATTGTGACATTGAATACATTAATTATACTTAAATCAGGTCAATATGATCGTTTATTAGAACGTAATTATATTCAACCATCAACATATATATTACATAATTTATTAGAACATCGTTTACGTCGTTCGAAATATCATCGACGCATAACTAAAATGTTATTAATTATTTCAACTACATTTTTATTATTGAATACACCGATGCATTTATTAAAAGTTTATTATTTTTTCTTTTCAACTGATGATACATACGATGAAAAATCTTCTTATGAATCGATTATTGAAATGTTAACCTTTTATTTATTCTATACAAATTTTTCGATAAACTTTTTCCTTTATTCATTATGTGGAAAAAATTTTCGTTTATGCCTGATGGATCTAATTAACCGTGCTGGTCAATCAAGACGTAGAAACAACTTTTTAACGAACGGTCTAATCGTAGCTGGTCATGCTGGTCTTGGTGAAAGTCCAGTTGTTCAATATTTTCGACGAACACCACGTAATCATCTTGCTCGAAAATTTTCAAAACGTGAAAATAGTAGTACACTTAGTAGTGGTGGTTCTAAAGCAAATCCGATTTTATCAACATTTCATGCAGCTACAACTGCTGCTGCTGGAACAAATCAACATACAATGCATCAATCATCAGCTAGTTCTTCGTTTCAGAAAAATTCATTGAAAATTGAACTATTAACAAATCGACCAACACCCACAGTTGCTAAATTTTATCCGACATTTGCGATTAAGTGAAAAACAACTAAATTATAGATGATTTGTTTGCTTTCTTTTTTGTATATACCTCGAACGTGTAACGAATACAGAGGGGACACACTTTTTTTTATTGTACAGAACATCGTCAGAAGAAAAAAGATAAATATGGTTTACAAATTCTGATTGTTCTATTCAAAAAGTTAGATGTCTTGAATTGTTAACTTGATATTTGACAGCATACTTTTGAGCAACCAATAGATCGATGTCGAACCTTTGACTGATATCATTCTGTTAATTAATAAAATATCTTACGGGATGCTTTCTAAAAAAAAAAGAACTATTTCAGGTAGATCGTATAGGCTTCAAATTAATTATCTATAAAAATAAGTTCCGAATGTTTTCGTATCTAAAAATTAAATCATATAATTTATTAGACATTGCTTGCAAAAATGCTCATGAGAAAATTTTCCGGATAAGAACGTAGAAATCAGATCAACTATGTAGTTTATCATGGCAGTTCAAAGAACGCTGCATGGACACCATTGTAAGAAAATAAGTAACTGAGGCTTTATCTAACGTAAGAGTAATGCGGGTTCCAGTAGTGTGTAAAAATCGACTAAACGGTTTGATTGATTTTTACAGTTCATTAAAATCGTGCTTTGCTTTTTCGGAACGATGATATTGTTCACCGCGGCTTTGCTTGAAAGATTTATTATTGCCACTAAGATAATCATTCTGTATAAAGGAAAACTCGTTTATTTTAAGTTGAATGTGAATTTTTGAAATTCTAAATCATCTAGTGGTTTAGTTTGATGTAAAATTACATAAAAACTGTATACATTTTCAGTTTTTATGTGTATATATGAATATTACTCTATATAGATCTTGAATCCAATATGCTCAAAAAACATCAATCTACGTGAATCATTCCTTGAGATTGTTCTTCTCTATTGAACGAAGAAATATAATATTTTTATACTTTGTCCGATCTCAACCAGATCTTCCTCGTTTACAATGAACCGACCTGTTTAAGCCTTTACTACAGTATTTGAACTGCATGTTATGCAGTTAATTCGATATGTTTCCTAGTTCTGCTTCGTCGTAAACTCGTTTCACTCCGATGATCAAATTTTTCCTACCCGAAGCTCTGCTCTATAGATTAGATTCAGATGATATGACATGTAGTCATCCAAGAGGAAGTTGACACCAACGCTTCTTCTAAAAAAGATTGACATGAATTTTGGTATTCTTCATATCAGATGGTTGCATTTACAGTTAAATCACTGGAAAGAGTAGAGTGGCATGTAATATCGGATGTGTTTTCTCGGTCACTTTAGCAAAGAAAAAAGAAGTGAAAGATGCCTAACTAAACGTGTGCAGTGTTAATTTGAATACTGACAATATGAGTCACTTGATGAACGCACCAGTATCATAGCATTGAGACTTTTAGTATTATATGTGTTTCGATGTTTCACTAAATACTGGCAACAGTATATACAAACTAAACTGAAAATCTTCATTCATGTCATACAGCATAAAAATGAAAGTTTCTTGAATTTTATTTACAAGAATAAAATACAGGCAAAAAACTGCAATTAATCGAATGTTATTATTATTTCAGTTTCTGGTTTAATGAATAACGCTGCTTTTTCTTTGATTTATTTGCTTGCTCCTGCATAATTGATGCATGGTTCGCTTTAATTTTGCTAAGGTGCGTAAGAAATATTAGCAGAAACGAGCAGCAATGTAGCTGTGCTATTTACCATAACATAATCCCCAGTTATTATTTTATCATAAACAAGGGAACATATATCACTGTCATTGTAATACGTTAATGCTGTACAGCCACTTGTTAATAAACAGGAACAAACGCAACTATTTATAGTAGCATTGGGTGTTGTTCCACCATTGGTTTTGTAAGCAAAGCCTGGCAAAAAACGACGATTCGAATTTAATTACTTTAAAAAAATCGATATAGAGTTTTATTTTACCTTCATAGTATGAGTAGCTTCCACAAGAGGCACTGAGAACAACACAAAAAAGCAACAGACAAGTAGACGACATAATATCGTTCATTTTTTAAGTGAGATGTGCCCTTATTTCCTATTTCTTTTTGTTATATATATATATATATTGTTTTACTTAGCAGTAAAAATAAAGCAAGGTGACAAAAAAAAATTTCTTCTCAAATAAAAAATGAGCAAATAATATTTTTTTTTCGTAATAATTTTGAAAGCATCTTTTATTTTCTCTCGCACTTTACAAAAAATATAGTATTAATTCATTTTCTTTTAAATAAAGAGAAAAACTTAATTGTTATTCGAGTTATTTCCTAGCAAGAATAGAATTGGCACTGCGTAAATTGATGTCGATTAGAAACCATTTATTTAATATATAGCAATCAAACAATCGAGGAAAACCTAATGGTTCTTCAGAAAATAGTTATATCTCTTCTACTCCTTTGATATAATTTTCAATTATCACTGGCGCAGTTGCTTTCTTGTGGTTCAATAAATAATAGTAAATCGACTTGAAACATTTTTAATCACAATCTTAAATTCACATATAGAGTTAATTATTTACGATGCTTTTGATCGATCCGAAGAATTAAAGCATCATTTTTGTGCAACCTTATTATCTTTTGCGCTTAAAAGAAAAACTGGTGGTATGAAATCAGTATCACTTTTTTCTTTATTAATTTCAAATGATAAATCTCAAAGAGATTCAAAAAAAATTCTGACCATGAAATATATTCGAACCCAATGTTACTTCGTGTCCATGTGAGATATGGTTGTTTTCATTTTAAATGACTACATATGTTGAAGATACAAGTTTCATGAACAAATATTTTTTAATACCATATTGTATTTCATTTTTCTAAACTAGAAGGACAAGCCAGGGTGGCCGAGTGGTTAAGGCGTTGGACTTAAGATCCAATTCACAATAGTGAGCATGGGTTCGATCCCCATCCCTGGCAAATTTTTTTTCAGGCTATTCTTTGTTTTTATCCCTTTCTATTCTTTGACGAAAGAGTCGATGACGTCGCACAACAACACTGTAAAGAATTCCTTACAATCGAATGGAGATGATGGAAAATATCTTTACATCAAACATATTTTGAAGATTCTCAAGTGCAAAATGCATGAAAATATTGAAGATTTAATGTGTTTTTCTTTTGATGAAAATTTCTCTAGTGCTCAATATGATAACATTATAAAGCGTCCAAGTTCTTTGAAAATGTGTGTGAATGCAATCAGAAGAAATATATTGATAATCTATCACATTAACAAGACCCCTGATTATTAGATATGAACGTTTTTCAAGCTGTTTTATAGGATTATAGAAATTAATTTGCATAAACTAACAAAAAATAATCATAGTTAGTTATACTTCATCAAGTGAAAGACTTCGATACAAGTTTAAGGAAGCAAAAAAAAACAATAATTTCAAATTCTAGCTTGTTGATCACAGATAATAATTTTATACTTTATTTTCTTAATCAATTAATGAGACGTGATCAAGTTCCCAGGAGTCGGGAACTGTTCGGAAATTGGGCCCTCAAAAATAAATAAGCGATAACGAGCGACGTGAAACCACAACATCTGAAGCATCTCAGGGAAGTCAGGGAATTCAAGGACCTCAGAGAATCCAACGAACTCAGGGATTCCAAATAACTCTGGGAAAGCAACCGTTTCCTGACCGGTCGATAGGATCAATTTTGAGCTGAAAGCATGTGAAATGAAAACATTTTTCTCTAAAGAAAAGATTCACGTGCGAAAATGCATTGTGTTCTTTCACCGACGTTATCAATGAAATTCTGACTGCATGAAGCACGCTTTATCAGGTAAGTTATCGTGCAAGAATTTCGTATGCTTTGCACAAGTTAAGTGACGTGGTGTGGTCTAGAAGATTAAAATTTTCGCTACGGGATGTTCGTTCGTAACATTATCGCTTTCGCTACTTTGAAGGTTGAAATTCATGCTTTTATGGCAGTCGTCACAGCGAGAGCAATGTTGAGCGTTCATCTCTTTTTCTTGAGGGTGTGAATGTGGGTGAGCGATCGGTGTGAGTGTTGCTATTCTAACTGATTCATTCACACCCAACTTGGTGTGTTATAGAACAACCATATCTTTGACACAGTAATAATAACATCATTTCGCACATACTTGACAACTTTCCACTACAGGAGATTCCTCGCGCCTTTTCTCTGATTATCACCAACCGATTCAATAGGTTTCACAAGTTTCCACCAAATCCATTTTGCCTCAAGCACATAGGTACTAGATTTAAATACGGCAAATTGAACGTCACTGTCAATTTGTTCTATTATGAATCCCGCTGAGGCTGTCAATCCTGTCGCGACACCCACACTTATGATGTTGTACTTTGAGTCCCGCTGAGGCTGTCAGTCCTGTCGCGACACCGACTGTCATAGCTAGATTTGTGTGTTTCTCTGTAAATGTAAATATCATCAACAGTTGCAACACCATTAGAGGAATAGCTAAACAAACAGATATATATATTTAGATACTGTCCGCTATCAATTGCTGTCTGGATAAATAGATAACCTGATTTACCTGTTTATCTACCCATATAAGCACTCAGAAACGTTTTATAGATAGAATATTTTCGTCACTTGAAAAATGAATGGTGCCATCAATCATGCTTCTCCTATATCTCACTATCGCCGAAGCCAAACGATCCGAAGCTCCCAAATTCCACTTTTATTCAACCTATAAATTTATCAAAGCATAATAAACAATCACTCTAAAGTATTGCAACTCATTCTTAAGCGAACAGAAAATTTGCGCACTTCACCACCGTGACCTCATATATCTATTATGTCAATGGATATGCCCTCACTCAATTATGTCCATTATCGCGATTAAATATCATGCCAATTAAGTATATTATTCGATATACTGATGGTCCAACCAAAACGAATCGAGTCCAGGCTCTTATTTCCCTCATATTTATGACCTCCCTGACTTCTCAGAGTTCCTTGGAACCCCTCATAACGTTGCTATGCTTTGGTTTATCATCACTTATTCCTGTTCATTCATTTTTGAGTTCACAATTCCCAACAAATTCCCGACTCCTGAGAACTTGGACGCTGCTGTCAAAATTAGATAGGAAACAACCGGCGGAAGTAATGTCTATTTTTATTATTTAAATGACTGATAATGAGGATAATAGTCTGTTCCGGATTAAGAGTCTGAATTGAAGAATTAATAAAAATACTTTTAAATAAAACGACATTTTCTTCAAGCATTAAATCATATAGATAAGCTTTATTATTCATTTATATGCTTTATAATCGTTGACAAATCATTAACATTAACTTTTCTTTCATAGTATTTATATTAAAAATTTTAAAAGCAAATAATTCAAAATGAACCTTTGTTTCTATCTAAAACCTTCGTTAAGAATATATAAACAGTGAAAATAGAATTCTTTATGACTTTGAAATCGTTTTTTAGTCATTAATAATCATCATCAATACAGTTTGTTTGTGAATCATCGAATAGTTGATTGGTTCGAATCATAACTATTCTACGTTCATTCATCGATCGCGTCAAAAAATACTTCAAATTGACTGAAAGGAAAGAAAACAGAGGTCGATTCCCGGCAACGTTTGTAAACTCATAACATGGTATCGGCATGCGTCGTCTAATCTTCTATAACACCTTTGTTGTCAAGAGTATCCACTTGTCAAGTAGTCCGATCGTAAGCGATCGTATTTATTGCGGCTGCCATTTGATCACATGAGAAAAAAGTTTTCAACGCTACTGAATTAATTGCGTAATAAATGGATGCACAACGACGATATCAAAGCTCGGGACCCATACTACCTGACTTACCTCGAACGTGAGATATTAAATTTAGCTGAAATTAAAATTTTTTATCGACTTTACTTCGATATTATTGTAGACCTCAATCATTAAATCTTCCAACACCTACGTCATCTCAACTTATGCCTATTGATGCACGTTTTCCACCACCAATGTTACCTCCAATTAATGCACAATCATTACCGACTATACCGGTTTTCCCTTTACGAACTGGTAATCAACCGCAAATGTAATCATTTTCCATTCACAACAATATATTGTCTACTATGAATCTTCTCTCTTCTTTTTATTTAAACAAAAGGTTTGATGATTCAATAAATCAGTCTCTTTATAAAGTAAAACAATTAGAAAGTCGTTTACAAATGACAGAAATATCTAATCGTGCTCTACTCGAAGAAGTTATTCGTTTGCAAACGGAATTATTCAATGCTGTATATATCAATTTCTTTTAATTAAAAAAAAATCAAAGAAATATTCAATTTTAGATTCGTCAAAGTCAATCGATTCTTCAAGAAGAACGTTTATCTCGCCAACACATAGAAAATAATATTCGCATTCAAAATGATGTTATTCTACAATTAACAGCACGTATTAAACGAAATGAAGATGTATTCAATGATGAACATCAATCATCATTATCTGCTAATGCAAGTGTTCGAGGACTTGAACAACAAATAGCAGCTATACAAAAAGAATATGTTCTTCGACGTGATACTCAATCGACGAGGTTTGGAAACTGATGAATGATATGTTTGTTTTTAATTATTTTTGATTTCTTTGTAAAACTTAAGTGTTGATGGAATTCGAAAACAACTCGGAGAGACTAATATGCAACGAGAACAATTAGAAAAAACACAATTCAATATTGTTGAAGAGCTTCGATCTATTCGTAATCGTTTAGAAGCTGAATCATCTAATTTTAATTCATTGACTAATGAAGTTCGACAGAAAACGAGAAAATTAGAAGATGATCAACGATTAACGGTAAGATTATTTTAAGTAAATCAATAAGTTTCATATGACATCCTTTTTCTATGCAACGCTTCTTAATTACAATATATAATAGAGATTTAAAAAGAATCACTATTTAATAACAAGCAAATGAACGAACGCTGCTAGTAAACGGTGATATTGATCGATACTTCGTGATTTACGATTTCTTTATTCGAATGATATTTTATTTCTGTGTATTTATTCTACGAATAAAACATGTATCTGCTACTGAGAATTCCTTCGGCACGTGCCTGCTTCAACCTTAGATAATAGTTTCGCTCGCTAGCTTTATTTGATTACAATCCGGAATTTTTGTGGAACTCACATATATTTTCGAAGAAAATAGTGAGTGTAAGTTTAATTGTGAGATTTTTGCGGCTCCCCTGTACCCCACCCCCCCCNTTTGAACAAAATATGATCTTACTACACTGAAAAAATAAAAATTCTATTTGATCAGTATCTAACTGACCGAAATATGTGAGTTCCACATTTTAGCCCCAACGGGGCTACGCTGAAAAGCTTTTCTATATAATCGTATATTACCTTAGTTAGGTTGCTAAGTATTTTAAATAAACATAAAATAACTTGGATTGTTTTAAATGATTCCTGCCTGTCAAATACTCACTGAAACAATTTCTTCATATTTCAATAGTCATATGACTTCTAACAAAAAGTCGTTGGTGTTAACATTCGTTTTTATTAGTATATTTTTCTATGAGAACAGACTGTTATAGTTTTTGAACAAATGATACATGATAATATTAATTCAAACTATCATTAATTTATTCGAATTTAGAATGATTTTGTACGTAAACAGCAAGAAACAATCAATGCTGGTGATCTTCTTTTTAATGCATTTCGTACAGCATATGATCAGAAGTACAGACGGAATTATTTCTGTTTCACAGATTAAACATGCCATTTTATCATTTTAGAATGAATGAACATCGCGATTTATTCAATGAAATCAAAACTCGTTTGGATTTCGAACGAGAAGATCGTCGTTTAGTTGAAGCCCAATTGACGTCTAAGTAATTATAAAATAGAAAAGCCGTTTACATCAACTTCCTCCTGTCTATATTTTCCTAAATAGATTAAATGATGTTCAATCAACAGTTAATTCAACTCGTTCAACTCAATCCGAAATTGTTAAAACAATGGAAAATATGCGTCGAGAAAGTATCACTCAAATTGAACAAACACATATTCGATTGAGACAAGAAATGAATGATATGAATAACCAATCGTTGCAACGAACTGCAGATAAATTAGATCGTCTACGAGATGAAATCGACTATAAAATGAAAGAAACTGAAAAGGTATGTAAATCTTTTCTCCTAAGGTTACTTGTCTAGTTAAAATATATGTTATGAAAAAACAAAATATCCTAAAACCTTGCTGTAACAGAATCATCAACTTGAAAATGAACAACGTCAAAGACAGTTACAAACGGTACAAAATGATTTTGAACAGCAGATTGAAACATTGAAATCAGTTATGAATGAAGAAAATGGAAGAATATATAATGAAATTAGGGTATTTTATTGTGTTTTACAAATAATAATAGATTTGATAATACGTTTGATTCTTTTTTTTTGCGATTTAATTATGCACCTGTGTGTATGTGTGAATACTAATGCATTAATCTTATAAAATAGAAATATATCTATATGTGTATTGAACATCGTATTGTTTTGTTTAGGAAACAACAAAGAAAAGTTCCGAATCATTAAGAAAATTAAATGATGGCATTACTTTGATTGAACAACAAACTGATGAAAATCGACGAAAAATTGAAAAAGTTCTAGATGCAGAAATTAAATCACGGTTAGTTCACTTTTTATTATTTCAATTACATTTTCAATGTTCATAAAAATAGATATAGTATTTTTCTAAGAAAACTTCAGTTTTCCTACGATGAGGATACGATAATTTACTCGGATTTAATCAAAGATATTATTTTATTCTTTTGTAGTAAACAACAATACAAAGAATTAGCTGATATAATTACAAAAACAGATGAAAAATCAAACTATCAAATTGCTACAATACAAGCATCGATTGCTACCATCAATACGCGCATAGCAGATCTTCGCGATTTAGTATAATATCAACTCTGAAAGTAGATTAAATAATATAATTTCATGTTTTTAGAGTAATAAACCTGAAATAATTAATTTGAACCGTCGTCTCGATACAATGGAGCATACACATCGTGAAACTGACGGAAATATTCAAGCGTTAACCAATCACTTAGCTGATCTATCATCACGTTATACGGCTACAGATGCACGTGTTCGACAAACAGAAGATAAAATTAAAGTAGATGAACAAACTGTTCGTGATTTAGCAGCTCGTGTCGCTTTATTGCCAACTACTGAAGATATTACTTCTGTTCGACGAGAACTTAGTGAAAAAGTATGCTTTTTATGTTTTCGCTCTAAGCTCTTTGCTTTCTATTTCATCTCTTTTCTTTTTGCTTTGCTTATGTATATTTGTTATCTTTATTTCTATGTATCAGATTCGTAGCGATCTACAAAAAGGTTTACAACAACAAGATGAAAACCTATCGCAAACGCTTGTCAAACATGAACAACGTATTAATAGTATACGTGTAGACTTAAATGTGCTCGAAGAACAAATTAGTCAACGTATGGCTCAGGTAAGTTCGAATAAAAACAACTTTAAGCTGATGGATCGTAACAGCATGGATACTTTTGCATTGAGAGTAAAATCGTTTGAAATATTCGTGGGTTTCTTTTCTTGTTTGCTTTTATTGCCACGTGTGAAATGGTTTATTAGTTTGTTTTTTCTCTATTTATTTACTCGTTTTAAATCGAACGATGAGATTTCTTTTAGAATGAACAACAATTGTCAAATCAAATACGTGATAAACAAGCTGACAATGAGATGTGGCGAAGAGAAGTTGATCAAAAGATGGCTCGTCTGATGAATTTACGAGATACACTACCACAAGAAGTAAATCATAGACAGAAAAAAATAATAACATAGGAATGAACTATGCAAGTTTAGACGGCAAGTTCCTGTCAAATAAAATATCTTTCCGATATCTACGTATAATTCTGATTGAAATTTTTGAGAAAACTAAGACTTATGAAAAGTATGCAAATCTGTTCTTTTTTTCTTTGATTCTAGCTATGTAGTAAAGAAAAATTTGAAGACACTTCCTTTCTAAACTTCTAGTCCGCATTTTAGACTATGGTTTATGTATTTTTAATCAATTAATTTTTGAAATATAGATTTATAGTCTAAATGAAAAACTAACATCGGTACGACAAGAATGTATGAAATTTTCACAAGAAGAAAACTTTCGAACGTAAAGATTGATGCATATTTATATATTTTTTATTATATGATTTTTATTATGTAGGAAAGATGACATAGAACGTTTACGTAAAGACATGGGATATATGCAACGTTCTATAGCTGCTGCACCGATTGCGAAACCATCTCCACGGCGAGACATCGAATATGTATGTATTGATTCATTAAAAATTGATTTCAAATTTCATAGAATATTTCGCTCAATAGAAAATTTTAGAAAGCGAAGTTGAAGAGGTATTTAATTATATTTGTTTTAAATATTTCATGTACTGAAAGCATGTTATAATTCATGTTCACTATTGCTATACATTTCTTCGATCACTCAATGCGATTCGAGAGCATCCGAGAAGTCTTGTGTCCTGTAGATATCTCTATTTGTCGATATCATTATTATGAAAATCGCATTACTGATTACATTTTGCAGCTATAATCTTTTAAGGTGCGATATTTTTTTCGGTATCCGCTGAAAATACATAATACAGTTAATTAATTAAATCGCTCAATCGTATACAATTATCTCTCTTATGTAGAACAATTCAGAGTAGATATGAATATTGATACATGATTTCAAACGTCTAGATAATAGAGAATGACAAAACTATGAAAAATTATTGGAGCACTATGTTTCAAACTACAAATTAAATTTTCTATTTTATTTTTCTTGCATGCAGCTCTTCTCTTTAGTATTCGAAATTCTGCGATAAACCACGTACGAGGGTAGGTCCCTGGGTGTTTCTCTGGGATTTTAACCAAAAGTAAATGGGTGTACCAGGTCAAGTATTGGTATCTCAAATATAAACAAATTAGCGACTGAGAGCAAACGAATAAAAAATTCAGTGAACAAACTTTTTTATAATCCTCAGGAGTACCACAGACGAATTTGTTTGATGACAAAGTACTCGTGGTACCCCTCAGGGTTATAAAAAAGTTTGTTCACTGAATTTTTTGATTCGTTTGCTCTCAGTCGCTAATTTGTTTATATTTGAGATACTAATACTTGACCTGACACATTCATTTACTTTTGGTTAAAATCCCAGAGAAACAACCAGGGACCTTCCCTCGTTAGTATCAATTTCATCGGTTAGGCTCTGAATAGACTGAGTGTGAACAATAAGTAATAGCCTTAAGTTTAGTCATTTTAAAATAAAAATGAATCCAAACAAGTTTTCATAAGAATATGGTACATATCTATCTATATTTCAAGCATTGTTTTCTTGTTCAAATCAGGATGAACAAGCAAAATAGTGCTTAAACGAACAGTAGATAAGGTTATACATGATTTATGTTTTATCGTCATTTTGTATATTTACATTTATCAGTCAGCTGTTTAACTTGATTTTTGTGTATGCATGTATGTAGTTATATTGTGAAGTACGTGCTTTACGTGAAACTTATGATAATATACTTGCTCGTCTGGAATATGCTAATACAAATGCTGATAGCACAGCTTTAGTAGTACCAACAAATCATTCGTCTCAATTATTGTCAGCATATTGGAATAGTCATCATCCAACACAATAAATTTTTTAAAGGTCGACAATTACAACAACAAAATCAATTATAGATGGAATTATTTCAACTAGTAGAGTAGATGTCGATTGCATATCAACCAGTTCTTTTATTTTATGATAGCAACCACTAACTTATCATTTCCCTTCCTATCATGCCCTTGCTAGTTGTTTAATTTTTCTATTTAACATTTAATTCTATTTCGAATGCTGTAAATTCTGCTTTATAGCGTCCACCACCAATACCACCACCACCACCACCAATTCCAAGACCTGCATCAAATACAGAAGTGGATCCTGATGCTCAATTTGAATAGTTAACTTGTTTTTCATCCCTATCCATTAAATACTAGTATATTAACGGTAATTTATACATAAATATTTGTGTGCTAACTTAATATATAGTTGTGTATTAATATTTATGTTTGTATCTCATTTAAATTTATTTATTTTCTCTCTTTTTCTTTCTGTTTAGGTGGATCTTTTTGGGTTTTATTTGATTGGAACACTAATAATAACATATAAATATAACTAATAAACAACGAACTGTAGATATTTTTCACTACTTATACTTTTTTAGTTTTATTTTAATTGGTTTTTGTTTCTATTGTCCGGTGTTTGAGTTACATAATTAAAACAAAATGGAAAATCGCCATGCGATTTCATAACGAATTGTCTTGTATATATTAATATAGATAGTTAATACATAGTACAACGCATGATTTTTTAGATATAAAACAAATATATTAGTATGGTTGTTATATTTTGAATAACCAAGTGGTGCGATGGGCGGGAAAATGAACCGATAGTACTAAAAATTATTTAGGCTATTATATTAAACAATAGAGAATAGTAAAAACGAATAAACAACTATCTAAGATCAATGGTCATAAATGCTCGTTATCGATTGCTGAAGAAGTAATCATTTAATTATTATAGATTATGAAGTGGTACTTGATGTAACAATTCAGAATTTAATCTGATTTTGAAATACTAATCTATGATGATCTAGGAAAACAAAAGTTGAATTCGATTCATTGAATATGAACTCGACATATATGAAAATATTTTTATCTACAAGTCGTCTCTAAAGCATGTTTTTTTTACAAATGGAATAATCTTTAATATCAATTGCCAAGATAATTCTAATTAAATATGTCTTTTTGTTGTTATCATAATCGATTTATAGAAATAAATAAAATTTTTATTAATTCGTGAATCGAACATTGACAGAGAAATTGCGTTCATTTATTCATATGGTCAAATATATTTTTTGCTCTTAAATGAAAAGCTATTTCTTATCTTACCAAATGTAAGTACTAAAGAAATTTCGTCATTGAATTCCGTAGTTATTTAAAATTAATTTTTGAAATTATTCAAACAATTTCCGTACTGTTGAACTAACGAGACGAGATAATATTCGTAACATGTAGTTTAGCACAAATCAACTAAATAAAAACTTTCAATGATATAATGGCGTACTGGTCCAATAGGTCAAATAGACCAACAACGCAAATGCATATCTGCTTTAAATTAAAATTAAAGTGTCATACTTCCCTTCCCGCCTCAGTGAATCCACTAATTGAAATATACTGTAGTCTTCTATGCTTTAGTGAACGGTTTTGGGAAATTTTTAGTTTTTGATACATGAATTTCTGGCAATTTTATAAACTCATGATTTGAATAGGATTTAATCACTAGAGTGTGCTATTTCGAACGAATAAACACATTCGAGCGACATCATTGTTTGCATCGATCTATATTACATTTACATAGATATATCAATCATATAGCGTATCGATACATCCATTCATATTTATTTATCTTTCTTTCTTTCTTTCATTGTTCAATTGAGCTAGTATTGTATTGGTGTATTAAAATTCAATTCAAAACGCAAAAATGAATTCAACGTCTTTCTAAATTTTCTACTCATTATTAAATTTTTTTGTTCAGTTTTTATTTTTTTTAAACGTCTATCTAAAGCTTTAATCATTTTTCATACTGACGATATCATTTCTAGTCTATTCAAAAAACAAAAGTCTCTATCTGATATTTTTCTTCACGAAAATAGCCTGTTAGATTGTCTATTGAGCTTAGAATTATTTTATTTCGGTCTGCATGTAAATATATGTTTTTTTCCTTCACGGCTATTACGAAATATATTCACGCACATATCTTTCGTTTGATTATTTTTTGTATTTTTTCTCCCGTTTTTATAAAGAAATGAAAAATATTCTTGGTCATGCTTTTTTTTCGGTCGTGGTTACACGATGTATCTCAGAGAAGGTTTTTTAACTTCAGCTTTTCTTTTTTTCTC
This sequence comes from Rotaria socialis, assembly GCA_905331475.1. NCBI lineage: Eukaryota > Metazoa > Rotifera > Eurotatoria > Philodinida > Philodinidae > Rotaria > Rotaria socialis. The sequence continues at coordinate 170,999 of CAJNYU010001982.1, read as the reverse complement.
TTTCGTTCGTCTATTCGCTTGACTGAATCGGTCTTGTCGTCAATACGAATACTGATCACTAAAATAAAGAAGTGATATTTTTCTTATTACTTCGCCGTTATCATTCTTGTTGTTTATGAATTTTTCATGGTTATTGTGTATATAACGTTTTTTCCGTTTCTCTTTATTTCAGAACGAGTGCTGGTACAATTGAATAATACAATGAATTCATTCATGAGTACATTATTCGGTTTATCTATATTCTATACAACAATAGTATCAACTGGTTAGTAAAATGTATTTTATTTCGATAAAAAGATATTTTTTTATAATTAATTTATTTTTAGTCTATTGTGTTGATCTTAAGGGTATAACAGTAACAAAAGATGAAATTATTGCATTAACACGTGATCATTTTGGACGCGTTGATCCAGATAATTTACTAAATGGTTTCTTTCCTGTTTGGGCTGTTATTCAATTTTGTCTTTCAGGTACTTTCTTTGAAAGACAAGAAAAATGCACAAAGAAATATTTACATATTTTTATTCTTTTGCATATTTTAGGTTTCTTTCTTGTCATTGCTCTAATTAGTGGACTCTGTTATTTATTTGGTTTCCGAGCACCAGACGACGAGCGTAGCAAGCAAATTAAATAGAATTATACAAAATGACAATTCGGGTCTTTTTTATTTTCTCATTCAATTCCATTTTAACTAGTATTTGTTCAAAAAAAAACTCCAATTTATGTATTAGTGTGATTGATATAAAGGTTCTGTCTTTTTTTCTCTTTCTGTCTTCTCTGTTTAACAATTAATTAATAAAATGATCTGAATTCGTAGAATGTTGTTATCATTACTTTTGGAAATATTGTAACTGAAATTCTCAAGAATCTTCATTTTAATTTCGTCAGATATTGGACAAAGATTTTGAATATCTATGTAAACTTATTTCAAAAATAATGTCAGTTTTCCGAACCATGAATGAATTTTGATTATATATTGATCTGTTGACTTTATAATGTGGTAGATGCAGTGACTGCATATATTATTCACTACTGTTGCTATTTTAAGATTAAAGTAGATTTTCTATTCTAATTCTCTATTTGACTTAGTGTTGATTGTTATTCGTAAAAGTACTTTGTTATGACCGGATTTCCTAGATAATATTTTACTATAGCTAAGTGCAAACGTTTATTCAGCTCTATTTTGTCAATCAACATCCAATTCTTTTGCATATGTGTCGACATTCCAATCCACCTCCGTATAATGCTCTTATCATCATATGTTTCATCTAGCGAATCGACTATATCAACATTCTATTTTGCTACCTCTATGTTTGGTCATCGCCTTATTAGTGTAAATTTAATAAATGTTTCCATTGCATACCACAATACTGAGTAAATTTTGAAGTTTCAGAACATATAAAATAGCACTAACTTATTAGTATAGTGTATTATATTTTGTGTTACATTTACAGACCATACGAGGTTAAGAGTTTATTGATTTAATTTTAGGTACGATTGTGATTAGAAAATCAAAAGTCTCTATTACAATGAAAAATATATAAAAATAGAGTGAATTTTGATTTGTTTCGATTAGTGTTTATTGTTACAAATTTTACACAAAAAAATATATCTATACACATATAAGTGTATATAATAATAATATGAAATCGATTATTTCTCTCGTTGTATATCAATAATCAGTGAAACTAATCGTCTTTGCCGTCTTGTTAATCGTAGAAAGATTTTGCTATATGCTTCACGAAATTTTGGTTGAATAAATGGATAAAGAATTGGATTAATACTTGAGTTGAGCCATAGAAGCCAGAAAGCAGCTGAATATACTTGCCCATCTATATCGATTAGACTTTCTAATGAAAAAATATTTCCAACAACAACTACAAAAACATATGGCAATAAAAATATCATGAATACAAGAACGAATATAAGAAGTGATGTTGCTGTACGTTTATCTCGTCTTAAACGTCGAACATTACGTTGTTCACCAGTAACAGAAATCAACTTTGTATTTTTTCTTGATAAATAATGAGCACTGTTACGCCATGCAAATAATGAACGGCGTTTTTGCCTAGTTGGCTGTAATGGTAAATGAAATGTTTGAGTCGATTTTGATGAACGTTGATCATTTAATGAGGATTCCATTGATATCGATGGAGGTAGAAAAACATGTTTAAAACGTGTATAAATATTTGATGATGACGATGATTGTTTTGCATCTGTTTCGAGTGGTGAACTTGGTAGAATTTGTGGTAACGGTAGAGATTCAATAGTGTCATGTTCAATCATAAGCTCGTCGACTTCTCTAATAGGCAATGGAATATTTCCATGATGATTCTCATTACCCTATGATAGATAGACGAAAACAAATGAAAGCATGTTAGATTCTCAGAGGCATTGATCGGGAAGAAACAAAACAAAGAAATTTTTTATAATAATCATTTGCAAAGTTGAATACTAATATTTCAATAATCAACTTAGAAATAAATTTTTTTTTGTTGAAATTCAGTATTAAAATTCAAAATTAGTTACATGAATGAATAATATTCATTAGTCTGTATAACAAATTATAAAATATTTATAATTATTTTTTCTTCTCTTAATGAAAATATTGGATTAGACTTTGAATAATTTTCTCAATCCAAGATTAGACTTTTCAGCATAACATCTATTTTTACAAAATAGATAAAGAAAAAAATTTCTTATCGCATTCATCTATGATATGACTATGATAAGAAGTAGATTCTTGATTAATACTGTCTCCGTCAATATGATGATCTATGATTTAAAAGTTATTGGGATCTGAAATAAGTACATCTTAGATTTTTTAATTAAAAATAATATTCTAGAATATTTGTTTTTCCTCAATGAAATTTATTCTTCTAATTATCTTTTACTGTTTAATCAAATACGATTTCATATGAATATCTAATGCTATAGATTACCGCTGAATTTGCCTTTTTTAATGCATGATAATTGTTTTCATTAATTATTGATATTGTTTGATCATCAGTTACATTTGTTTGAGGATGGTGCTCGTCAATATTATCTTCTTTAGATTTTCTTAATATATTATTTTTTCGTTGTTCAGAAAAACTATTATAGGATGGAAAGCGTTGTGATCTTCGATAAAGATTAACAACAATTAAAGCATTAAGTATAATAATAACAACTAATGGCCATGCAAAAAAATTTATTTGAGCTACTATTAAATAGATCGTATGCGAATGATAGGCACCAATGCATGCTGAATGATTTTTCTTTGTCGCATTTGTTATTGCAATATCGGCATGTGACTGAAGGAACCAAATGCCAGGCGCAAAATTAACCAATGGAATAAGCCAAATAAGAAGTGAAAATATTCTTATACGAGTTTTCGTTGTGTAACGACGATAATGTACACTATGATTAATACTCCAATAACGTTCTATAGTAATAGCTACGATAGATAAAACACTCGCCATAGTTGCAACATCATCAATCGTTAACCATATTTTGCAAAACAGTTCACCAAATGGCCAAAAACTTTTTATTTGAGCATACCTTTTATTTTGTAAATAAAAAAAAGAATCGTTATTCTTTTCTTTTCTTTTCTTTTCTTTGTATGTGTGTTGTTTAACTTACGAATAAAACGGCATTGCTACAAGACCCACAAGAAGATCAGCAATAGCCATAGATAAAATAAAATTATTTGATGGCGTTAACAAATGTGGATCATTGTAGAAAGCAAAGAGAACAACAAGATTGCCACCGATAGTTAATAAAATAATTAAACATATACCAAAACAGACAGTTACAAGTTGAATCGCTGACCACGATAGGATAGGCATAGTCGTAAAACAAAGTATATGAGAATTATATTCTTGTATGTAAATATAGATATATTTATCTATACTACTTGTTTTGTAAGCTGTCACATCTAAAATGAATGGATGGATGTACAATAAAAGTCCACAACAATAGCCGAGATTCTAATTATTAGTTTTCGAGTGCCACGAAGAAAAAAAAGAAGATTGAAAGAGCGAGAGAACGGGACACAGAAAGAGAAATAAGACATGAAAAAAACGAATATATCCCATTCATCTTCATCGTCTTCGTGCATAACTGTAATTAACGAGTTGGATCAACTTGCGCATGCGATCTTGTTTCAAACTAGAACATAAAAATAAGGATGAGCGATTGGGTAGACGAGAAAGAAACCGACCAACGTACTTTATAGCTATTTTCTTTTGTTTCTATTGATTTTCCAATTTTTTCTCTTTCTCATTCTTACTTACGGCCTCTTGGATTCATATCATTATCATCAAATCGTTTGTTCACTGACTACAATAGCACACACTCTCAGACAGAGATAGACAAGGAAAAGAACAAAGATAGAAGCGATATTTAGCTGAACTTCAAGTTGTATTCAAGGACTCATGGATGGTTACATGTGCTGATAACCATTAGAAAAGTGCTTCTTATTGTGTTTATTTTATAATAAAGTCAAACTTAGTAGTTATTTCAAGTTCCATAAACTAATGAAAAATTATTCTCATTCTATTTAATCTATGAATACTATTTTATAAACAAAAAAAAGTAGTAAATCTGAACTCCTTATGATAGAACAATTTTATTAACAATATTTTTTTCAAAAACAAATCTACAAAATATGACTTTCTTTATTCCATTAAACAAATACCGAGTAAACCAACGTAGAAACTGAAAGTGATTGATTAATTAACAAAAGTAGGTTTCCCTACCATGTTGAGTTCTATTAAAAGTCTTCTCTCTTTTGATTTTAAATTACTTATGATTCATGGATCTCTTTTAGGTTGACTGCAAAATACTAGGTGATGACAGACTTTCTAAAATACGACAGATTGTCATTTTCTGTTTTGGTAACCAATATTTTGATGACACAAAGGATAATGTAGCTTTCTTTCTTTCATTTTTTTCTCTACTTAATAAATAACGAAGGATGCTAAAGAAGTTAGAATACAGCTTTTTTCGTAGACCATATTATCTATAAGATCTTGTCCTGTTCTTTTTGTCGTGCATTTTATTCTTAAGCACTAACTTTTTCTCTTTCATTTATTTTACTTACTTTTCTATGTTACAAAAGATTTTGCTTTTATAAAAATGAATTACATCTATACAGCAGTGGCAGAATTCTCACCTAACAGAATTCAAGAATTCTGCTGTTCAATACAAGCAAAGTTCTAGCAGAATACTTCTACGACAACAAAATTCTGCTAAGAATTCTGTATTCCTTATGATTAATTGACAAGCAAAGTTCTAGTAAAATTCTGCTGTGACTACAGTATTCTTACGTTCTGGTTGTGAGAATTCTGTCACCTTTCATCTGCTGATATGTTTTTCTTAATGATTTGTAAACATTTTGCACATTTTTTTCTTGTCTAAAGAAAAAACGTGATCGGCAGAATTCTTTTCCGCTCTTAATTGTGCCGCTCCATGTAATTTGTGTTTCTAATTTGCTGAAGTAATGTAAAATACATAGAACTATACAATATAAACTCGTGGATGCTATCTCGGCTAGACAAAATCACTATCATTCTTATATCAGTCGATTCGTCTTTTCAAGGGCTACCTAGTTGTATGAAGTGAGCAGAAGGAAACCTAGTTATACGTGATTTGTTTTCTTCACAAGCCATTGGATAAGAGGGACCATCATGCTTGAACCCTTCATTCTACAAAATAACTGCACTTTAGAGTGAAATCAATAGCATATTCTGAATTAGCGGCACAAAGTACATCCGTTCAAATTGATTTGAGAAAAAAAATGTTTTTACCAAAATTTACCTGAGGTCCCCCTCAGTACTTTTCTTGAAACATTTTGCTGTGGTCTCCCTCAGGTAAATTTTTGGTAAAAACATTTCTTTTCTCAAATCAATTTGAACGGATGTACTTTGTGCCGCTGATTCAGAATATGCTATTGATTTCACTCTAAAGTGCAGTTATTTTGTAGAATGAAGGGTTCAAGCATGATGGTCCCTCTTATCCAATGGCTTGTGAAGAAAACAAATCACGTATAACTAGGTTTCCTTCTGCTCACTTCATACAACTAGGTAGCCCTTGAAAAGACGAATCGACTGATATAAGAATGATAGTGATTTTGTCCAGCCGAGATAGCATCCACGAGTTTATATTGTATAGTTCTATGTATTTTACATTACTTCAGCAAATTTGAAACACAAATTACATGGAGCGGCACAATTAAGAGCGGAAAAGAATTCTGCCGATCACGTTTTTTCTTTAGACAAGAAAAAATGTGTAAAATGTTTACAAATCATTAAGAAAAACATATCAGCAGATAGCCCACGTCAAGACGAACCGAATGATATATTTTTTTCTAACATATATTCTATCAGCTTCATAAGAATAAAAAGCTTTGTCTAAAATTTACTACAGTTTTCCATGTAATCGGCAGAATTAGGAATACATGAGAATTGAATAAAATTTGACCCCCTCCCTATTGTCACCCTTCTCTGAAGCGATTCCGTTATTGTTTTCTTAACAACTTTATATCATTCGATAGAAAAATTTTGCTTTATCCCGGAGCGAAAAAAAAAGACTTCTACGATACATATCACTCAAGTTATAAAACAAATACAAAAAGTATTTTTTTACTGGCAGAATTCGGTCACCCGACTCTCTACGTATGCTAATTTAAAATTAGTCATGAAAAAGTGAACCCATGCGAATGAAAATGTTTCGTTTTTTTTTGTTATGCACATTAAGAGTACTCATTGCATCAAATAATCACAGAATATAATTCGAACAAATATTTATTGGATTATTCATTATAAAAAAAAAAACTGAATAAAACGAAAATATAAAAGTAAAACATATTTGATAATTCAAAATGCTGATTAATATTAATGAAAAATGAAAATGCTAATAGAAAACATACAATATTACTTACTAAACATGATAGAACTCGATATATTAGTTTTTCTTTTGAATTGCAACAGTAATATTTTGCAACCTTAAAGTTACATAAATTCGTATTATAGTTATTATTTGAGGATTGAAGTTATTGAATATATCTATGTGGACATAATTCGACATCATCAACCCGCAAAAATAGCACGCAAAACCTCGTTCTTACTTTTACACTAATAGCAATTCTTATAAGATAAGAGGAAAGGCGTCAGTATTACTTTTTTTTCTAACTGTATGAGTTTGCCTCAAGCAATACCCGATCGATGAATACAAACAAAAATATGAAGAGTAGATTATGTTACAATTATACAATGAGAACATCAACATTTAATATGTTTTGTCTCAAAGAAGTGATAAGAAAAAAGTTGGTTCATGATCAGAAATAATATAAAGGTCAACGAGAAAAATTTTTTTTTGACGGAAATAGCAAAAACTGTTAAAGAAAAAACAAGGAGACACAACAACGTTAATACTTCTAAAAAAACGATAATCAATTATATAAATCTTCTTTTGAAGATGAGATTAGTTCAGAAAATGGAAAAATCTATTCATATCTCTTATGCACATGTTCTTATTGACGTTTATTGCGCAAACAAGATGTGCATATAATCATGGGAAAAAAATATAATTTATTGTCAATTCTTAAGTGTCACAATTCGGAATAGTTAAATGTATTATAAAGAAAAAAGTAAGTCCCTAATATGTTGATAAGGAGAAAAAAGACATACACTCAAAAGGAGAGAAAAGATCTTATGCAAATACATGACTTTCAACGCTTATTTCATTTTACATGTAGTCAATGTTCTCTTAGAGAACTTCTCTATGATTTGTATAAAAAGTCAAATAACGTTTGACAAGCATCGATGATCACTTAGTGTCCTATTCGCGGCAACTAGAAAAGACCATAACAATTAATTTGGCATGCATAATTGATGAGTAAAACTACGAGGTTTAGTTTTCAAAATGTATTCAAAGAATAAACTGTTTCAGGAAGAAAAAAAATATAAAATAGTACATTCGACACTCATAAGTAAAAATGTGTCGGATGTGTCGTAAACTACGACACAAAGCACGACACATTCGAGTACGACATGAGGTGCTCGTTGTGACACATTCTGCCCAGCAAGACCACAACGCATTTTTCACAACACATCCGACACATTTTCATTGGTTGTTTCTGAAGCCCATATTTCGATATTGTTTTTTAATTTAACTACATATATTTCTTTATTTTTTGAAAATTCAATTTGATCAGATCCTAAGATCTGGCTGATTTGGAATTGATTCAATTCCTATCAGACTATCCAGTGTAGTTCTTCCCAAATCATGGATCGGGATGGCAATTCTTTGATTATAAAGCAATCAAGAATTGATTTCAAAGAAAATTTTATTGTGAGAACTTATCTTCCATGCGTTCAACGATGTTGCTTATATGTCATTGTATGTTCATAACAAAACGGTGAACGACTAGTCGACTGACAGAACGCGAAAAATATACGACACATTTTTTTGAATTAAAAGCGTGACAAAAATTTACGATACATTTTTGTAATAGAGAGCACAACACAAAAATTCACGGCACATACAGCCAACGCATTTTTATTTAGTGTGAACAAAAGCTGATTAAAATTTGTTAATTATCCTGTAAGCATAGTTTACCGAGAATATTAAATGTGCTTTTACTTTGGACATAATCATTATGAAACAATAAACCGTCTGCTACATACATCCGTAAACCAAGAGAGTACAATAATATACTTTGAAACCATGAAAAAACTAAAATCAACTTCGTATATATTTGTTCTTCTTGTCTGTCATAAATGGCATATTACACTGAGGAAAACTCCTTATTAGATAATTAGAAAAACTACTTGGGGAAAATTGTTCTGTTTTGCTCTCACGAGTCATGTTCCATTTTCATACTTATTCAAAGCAAAAAAAGAAGATAATAATTAGAAATATTTTTCTCTTCGGATCATGGTTACAGCTAAACGCTGAAGAAGAACTCGATGAGGCAAAAAATGAATATTCGACTATATTGGTTTTAATTGTTTATGACTACTAAGCATAGTAATCAAGAGCGTCTGACACAGAAGAGCTGCTTCTAGTCTTTCTAAATATCTTTTTTCTGATGAAAATGAATTTTATTATGCAAAATATCTATTAACATGAATATATTTTTGTTTTGATAGAAACTTCCAATATGCTAATTCTAATTTATCCATCTTTCATAAAATTAATTTATTTTAAAATAATTCTTTTCTTCTTTCAAAATATTTTTCATTATTTAGAAGACTAAAGAAATTCAATCATACTAACTATAGCAAAAGGAAACTCTATTAGCTTGTATAGAGAACAATAGTGTTATACCCAGTGAAAAATAATCATAGAAAGAAAAGGTGTAAAACGCGTCCCGACTTCAGGGAAGACGTTTTTAAGAAAAAAAATGTTTTTTCAAAAAGTAGAAACCGTTCCAAAAAGAAACTGTAGAACACGTTCCACTTTTCGAGAAAACTTTTTTCTCTTAAACACAATTTTTCATCTTTTCGGAATCCGTTCTATACCGTTCTTATTTGGAAATGTTGAATAACGAATTCCACCATCTAACGGAAACTTTTTCGACCAATTCTGTAAAAAGTATTTTCTCCAGAATTGCCTAGCTACCTGGAATTCTTCTTCTTTTTTTTCTGTTTCGAATTTGTTGTGTATCTTAATATTATTCTATTTGACTTACGTGGTTTTTTATTTCGTTTAGCTTGTTTTTACTTGTCGCTGCTTCGGACTGGGTTCGTACTGACCTCTCAGTGAAAAATAATCATAGGAAAAAACGGAAAGTAACGCATTCATCAGAATGGGGAAAGCTATATTTTTCACAAAGAACGCGTTCTATAAGTTGACGAATGTATTCATTACTGAAGAGAACTCGTTCAACATCTGAGCGAATGCTTTCTTCAACTTTCCATACTGTTATGGAATATTTTCTTCCTAGTTCAAAAATCTTTCTTTATCAGAATAGAAAGCGTTTTAACCCGTTTCGTTCACTATCAGAATAGTTTTTTTTAATTCTATTTGGGAAAGGGCAGGATTGACTTTCATTAGGAGAAGATCGCGTTTCCTCACGTTTGGTAACGAAATGTCTAAGAATGAACTCTTGGAAGTAATGAACGCTTTCCAAATCAGGAAACGTCATTTTTGGACAGAAATCCCAGGTCGTGGACGTACGGCGGGAAACGACCGGAAAGCACAGGAAAGCGCTGGAAACTGGAAGCAGTATTCCAGTTGGAAGTTACCGGATTTTTTTCCTGTGGATTCCGGTCAGTTTCCTGTGTTTTCCGGTCAGTTTTCTGTGTTTTACA